>CP139507.1:176782614-177017225 GCA_021014915.2 Artemisia tridentata subsp. tridentata
TTACATTTTTAGTCCCTTGATTTAATTTAATTGCAAATCGAATTATTAAATATATATAATTACCCATTTAACCTTTTAAATACAAAATTTACATATAGACCCCTTCAAGTTATATTTTTCCCATATTGTAACAGTCCTAAATATCATTTTAAAAATAGTCCATGAGTTCCAAAAATTACAAAACACCCCCTTGACTATTATATTTCAAATCGGTAAGATGTTTAATATACAAAATCAAACCCTAAATATTTTCAATCATCATGCAATCATTACCATATCATTTTAATACCATAAAAATTCAGATTCAATTATACAAACATTAATTCAATAGGTTTAGGGTTTTATTCATATTTTCCCTTTTATTTTAATTTAGCCGATTAGACATAATTTCACAAGTAATATTTTTAGGCTTCTAAAATTCGAATGGCCATTTTTGTGATGATATATGATGACTAAGGAAGCCACAAAAATTATAAAACCTGCCCAGAAAATTCGCATGCATGATTTAGAGAATTAATTCGATTCTAGGGTTTCAATTTCAATAATTAGCATGCGATCAATATACAATGCATGGATGTGTTTTAGCATTTTTCTCATGTTATATAGGATTAGTATAAGCTTAGAAAAATACCAGATAATTTATAGAACGAGTGGATAGGGCGATTTGATTTTGGACTTATCGGATCAACAACTCGACACCAAAGAATTCACCACGATCACCACAGCCACTCCACGACCTTGTAATTATTTTTCACAGACCATACATGATGTGAGGGACGTGAGAAAAATAGAGAATGAATTTCACAATGATCGAATCAATAAAAATCGAATTATTACCTATCGAATGGAAAAGAAGAAGAAATTTCGATATCTTGCAATCCCGACCTCTAAAATTCGTGAAGCTATTTTTCTAGGCTTCTTGAGAACCTTAAGAACACAAGAAAAATGGTGCCTTATTTCCAGAAATTCGGATGGATGCTTGGAGAATTATTTGGTGAATTATGGTTTAATCGGTTGGAGAAATTTTGGAGAACAAATATGTGTGTGCTATAAAAGAGGGTAGTAGCCGATTCTTAGGGGAATTAAGGGACCCTAATTTCAGGAATTTGTCAATGGTAATTATTAGCAATTAATCATAATTTTAATGTCCTTAATTTCCTATTAATTTCCTTTTATAATTTCATAACTTTTGAATTTAAATGATATTAGGCGCCCAAGGGTACTTTGGTAATTTTCATGGCTTGTATAAAAGTTAAATGAAGTTGTTAAAATTATTTGGGATCATATCTTGTTCATTGCTAGAAGTTTGGAATTTATTTTGTGCTTTACATATGTTTTATTTAGGTTTTAAATTCCCAGGGGCAATTTGGTCATTTTACATGTTATAGAATTTCAGGTATTACAGGATGCTCTGTGATGTTTACCTTTTTCACAAGCTGAGCATGGTTTATCCTTAGAAAACACAAGTGATGGTAAGCCAAGGACTTTGTTTTGTTTTACAAGATTGTTAATGTTCTTAAAGTTCAGGTGGGTTAGTCTCTTATGCCAAAGCCAGTTGAGTGCATCAGTGGCCTTAGCAAAGAGACATGTTCCATTCTGAGTTAGACTTGACATGTCTAATACATAAACATCTTGTTTCCTTGGTGCAATGAGGACAATTTCCTTATTTGCATTGAAGATGGTTCCTTGCTTATCATCAAACTGAACTATGTACTTAGCATCACATAGTTGACTGACACTGATCAGATTATACTTAAGACCATTTACATATGCTATCCTAGTAAAGACAATACCATTGCAGTTAACTGAACCATAACCTTCAGTGAGACATGATGAATTGTCAGCAAATATCACTTTGGGTCCTGGTTCTTCCACATATTTGTGCAGACACTCCTTAACACCAGTCATGCTCCTTGAACATCCACTATCTAGATGCCAAACAGGATTCCTAGCATGTTTCTGCACAAATAGTAAACTAGGTCAGTTCTTTCTAGGACTCCATTTCATGGAGGGTTTGGTATTGTAGGTCCTTATGAAAGTATTAATTGATTCATGGTCAGTGGTTGAGTGGACTGAGCTACCACATGTTTTGCATTTGGTAGTAGGGTTAGCCTCAGTAGTCTGAGAGGATTGCTTCATTCTTCTTTTTGACTGAATGACCTTGTCTTTTCCTGAGGATTTCTGAGTGGAGCTTCCACTAGATTCACCATGTTTGTCATATTGACAATCGTCAGGATGGTGGTCATTAAATCCACACAAAGGGCAGGGCGGAAAAGGCTTGGCCTTTTGCTTCTGTTTCTGCTTAGAATCAGAAGGATAGTTCAGGCACTGAGCCTTGAGTCCTGAAAAGTTTGACATGACTGAGCATTGTTTATGATCAGAGGTCCTGTGATCTTCCTTTTTGCAAATCATGCAATAAAGGACTCTATAGCAATCATCAGTGAGATGATTTGTATAGTTGCATAGCTCACATCTTTTCAGTGGTTTGGTGGGCTTGGGTTTGGTCTTTGAGGAAGTTGGTTTTTGTTCCTTCTTGGATTGAGAAGATTTCTCAGAAGAGTCAATCTTTTCTCCTAGCTTCCTGACCATTTCAGCCAACTGATCAATTTTTGAGTCAGGGCTTTGGGTAGTTTCTTCAGAAGGGACTGAAGTTGATGAGTCATCAGTATTTACTGAGACATCAAGGTTTGCTCTTTTCAGGATGGTTGTTCCCCTTCCTGATCTCTCCTTAGGAGAGTGTGGTGAGAAGACCATAGGTGGGAGGCCTAGGTTAGGTTTAGCACCCTGAAGGGTATTCAGTGGAGGAAGTGGAGGGTATGATTCTGATTCAGACTCATCCAAGGACTCAGTGAGTGGTTCAGTGAGTTCAAGCTTACTGAGTTTTTCAGTGAGTCCTAGCATATTTTTCAAGGCCTGACTTTCAGGAAGCAAGATCTTTCCAGTCTCAAAGTTTGGTAACTTACTGACTGGGTTGTCCCTGACAATCCAGTCATTTGACTTGGGAAGCATTTCTTGCTCAAAAGATATGCCAGCTGGAACAAAGTTTAATTCATTTTGACACACAATTGGATCAACCATAAGAGGGTCAATGCCAATGGTTTTCTGAGAGATTAATCCCATAGTGTCAAAAACCTTAGGGTTCTTCGTGGTCCAGCTTTGAATGATAGCCTTTTCTTTGTTAAGTTCAGTTTGAAGGACTTGGTTTTGTTTCAAAATCTCAGTGTTCTGAATTTGTAGAGTTATTGTTTCTAGTTTGGCTTGCTTAAGTACAAGCAGTTCATCTCTACATTTATTCAATTCTGACACAATAATGTTATATTTTGAAAGCAAGTTAAGCCTTTGTTCTTCAACAAACTTTAAATCAACACAAATGTAATTCATGTAAGACTTCCAATCAGAATCATCATCCATAGAAAGTAAAGTATTAACCTTTTTCATGGTGATGTTGACCCACTCTCCATTTCTAGCATGGCCTTTTCCTACAGCCACCTGATCCTCTTCAGAAAGTGCCATCAGTGCACTAACTCTTATTTCCTCATCCGAGGAAACCTCTTCATCATCCCAATCATATGCTTCAGCTAATAAAACCTTGTTCTTTGTCTGAATAGGTTTAGATGTTTGAGCAGCCTGAGACAATATGGGGTTAGTTTCAAGAAGTGCAAGTTTAGCTTTGACATTCCTATATTTTGTTTCAAAATCCTTTTGACCCTTGTTTTGGTATTGTTGGGAGGACTGAAATATTTTAGGTTGAAACTTGCTAGTTCCTGAAAATTTGTAAGAGGGTTCTGAGAAAGTTTTAGAATAACAGTCCTTAGCAAAATGACCCTTTTTACCACATTTAAAGCATTCAGTGGTTTCATTTGCTTTTGATTTTGTAAAGTTGGACTGATTTCTTTTGATGAAACGTTTTGAACTAGCAAGGAGTGCCCTCTCTTGGAATTCCAAGTTCAGGTCATTCAGGTATTCCTCATCAGTCCTTTCATCAATTTCTTCTTCAGAAACCTCTTGAGTATCCTGCACAACACCATTAGAATAGAAAGCAGTTGATATGGGTGTTGAGGTTAAGGCCTTTTTGGACTCATGTGTTTTTGAGTCAGGGTATCTCCTTGAGATCAAGTTGTCTTCATAGACAAACTTCCCATAAATTTCAGGGAGCTCGAGGGTCTGAATGTGGTTAGCATTCCTCAGGCCTTGTGAGAAGTTGAGCCACTTCTCAGGGAGACTGTTGACAAAGCCAACATTTGTCTCATGTTTGGTCAGTACAACACCATCATTTGATAATTCATTTATCAAAGTTTTGTATCTGGTGTAGGTCTGTGAGAGACTTTCAGAGTCCTTTGCCCTGAAAGTATTATACTCAAGTTTAAGGTCCATGACCCTATTTTCCTTGGTATCTGAGGGACCCTCAAAGCTGTTTACCAAGTCATCCCAAGTTTGCTTGGCTGTTAGACAGTTGATGACTGATTCCATTATATCGTCAGGAAGACATGATATAAGGATGCTTTTCAGGCGTTGGTCTTGATTGACCACCCTCCTCTCATCTATGGTCCATTGGGCTTCAGGCTTGTTTAGCCCTGTGCCAGTCTTAGGGACAAATGGGCCATCCCTGATACAGGTGATGTAGTAGGGTTCCATACCAGTAAGATAGCAAATCATACGCTTCTTCCATTTGCTAAATTTCCCAGTTTCAAGTCTGGGTGCAACAGCTGAGTAGCTGCCACCCTTTTTGTCGACTAGCTGGGGTACATTGATATCAGCCATAGTAGGATCTTGGTTTTAAAAACCTAGAGCACTCTTGGTTAGTTTAAAAGATTTTATAAACCAGAGGCTCTGATACCACTTGTTGTTCCCTTTACACGATTAGAATTAACTAGAAAGTTAATCTATTGGTGTTAATGACTAATACAATGTTTAAGGATTATTCTAACAGTTATAAAACGTGAATGTAAAAACAACAATATTTTTCAACGTTTAAATTCTTATTAGAAATAATTCCAAGAATCTATACCCAAGTGTTTTGCGGAACAAACACTTGGGATTGAATAGACAAGGGTATGGGGTGTCTCCTATCGAAACTCAAGTTTTGCTTGAGTGGTAACAATATACCCACTGAGCTATCTCAGTGAGTTGTATACTCTTTGTAGGAGAGAAGTTCCTTTGTAAAAGTTCAAGACTTTAATTATACAAAGCACACCTTAACTTCTCTCACAGTTGCTCTATTTATACACAAGTATTCTAAGTATAAGTGATTAAATATAATACAAGTTGTTGAGGTTGCGTGTCTGACAATTACAAATAGTAATTGTTATTTCCAAGAACCAATAGGAAAGGGCTAAATAAGTCTTTGGGAGTTGTTGGCTGACACTCCATGACTTTTAGCCGCAATAGGGAAGGTTGAGTCTGACAAGAGAAGAGTGTTGGGTTTACACTCTTATCTTCTCAGATCTTTTCCCTATTGTTCCCGCCTTTTCTTCAGGCGTTGGTTCCTCAGTCATTCAATCACTTTGTTGGTTGAGGAGACTGGGGTTCAGTGAGCTCTTATCCAATACTCACTGAATCCATCATCTTCTTCTTTGGCTTAAGTCCTACTCAGGGAGTACCGCCTTCCTGAGTAGTGAATCCTTCTTCTTGAATTCGCCTTAAGCATCCTGAAGATGACTCACTGAGAGGCTGTTCTCTCAGTGACTTGAATTGTTCTCGGTTTAAGTTAACACTTAGTTAATTTGTGTCCAAATCATGTTCGAAGCATTCTTGGGTTTTACATGACCCAACACACACTATTAATGACATTGGTTTATGCTTTGGTAACAAAAATTGGTTTATGTTTTGATAACAGAAATGGGCCACCTGTTGTGCTTGGCGACTGAATTTTAGCTAGCCATTTGCGGTTTATTTACTCTATTCTTAGTTCTGAAAATACCTGCTTTGGAGTTGGATTTTTTTCATCGTATAGTACAAATTTCGCTAATTAAGCTGGGTCAAATAACTTAGATATTAAACATTAAATTTAGCTTGATTTTGAGCCATAGAAAAAGTATTGATACTGTACTACTTGCTGCTTAATATGGTTCATTTAATCTGTTTTGAAATGAATCTCAACCTAAATCAAACCATTAGTAAAAAATATGGGTCAATATTACTAAATTTAGTATTTATGATTGGTGTGTCACTTATTATTTCTACTATATGGATTTGCAGGTGAGGCTACCGAGTGCAAAGAAAACAATTGTGTGGATGCAACAAAGGTTATGTAATCGATTCAGGCCGCCAAGGTTACAATTCCTTTTAATACTCTATGTCCATGTATATGGGTTGAAATTCCTTTTAATACTCTATGTCCATGTATATGGGTTGAAATTCCTTTATGCACCATTTTACAGATAAGTTTCTATCGATTCCGACAATTCCTTTAATACTCCATGAGTACCCTTTTATAGATTACTTTCCCTGCAAAATAATGACTAAATCTAATGCACTCATTGCAGGGAAAGTTATTAGGTGGGAATTGTCGGAAACGACTCTTTTATGCACCCATATAGTACTCTATGACCTAGAATTTTTGTATTGTATTAGGTTGCTGATATGCACCCTTATAATACATCGATTCAGATAACCATAGCTATATAATAACAACATACTTTTATACAAAAAGCAATTCCTGTGGGTTTAGCATTTTAATACATTTCCATTTATAAATAATTGTCTGTTTGATAAGAGGTGACTGTTTGATCCAGTTCCTATGTCTTATGAAAAAGTTTACATTCTTTATGCATGCATGTTTCCAGAAGTCCTTATCTTCTCTAATTCGTAAAAATCATAGATTAAAGTCTGTTCATTCATGGGTGAACTTATATGGTTGTATTATTGATATTCAATAATGTATATTTCATCATCTTTTAATAAGGATTGTTGTGTCTAAGTTTCTAATCTTTTGTCCAATTCCGTGATTCTAGGAAGGAATTTTTTGTATTGACGTGGTCCTCAACCTCAGTTAGTTGTAACAGAAGCTGAACTCATTAAGTAAATAATGAATGATAGAAATGGTGCTTATCTGAAACTGGAACTTGGACGCTATGCAAAGAATCTGTTAGGAGGTGGAGTCTTTTCAACGAAAGGCGCTAAATAGGTAAAGCTTCGAAACTTGCTAATAGTGTCTTCCATGGCGAGCGCTTGAAAGTAGGTGTTCATTTACCTCTATATCTGATACTGCTCACGTGAGAGTCGAAGGTTCATTAATGAATGACTAAAGCAAAAATGCAATATGCAAACATTTTTTAGAAAGTTATCTGTAATAGTATAAATAAGTAACAATTGTCTTTTCAACGTGCTTATCATGGATCAAAATATGTCGATTTTAGTACATTTTGGGTCATGTTATGGTCATCAAGTTTTAGCCCAATCTCTATCAAGTTCTTATTAATAGATAAGTGTACGATATTCTATAATTTTTGCTAAACTCAAAGTAAGAGGTCTTACGTACAATAGACACATTTTTGGCGACTTCAACCCGGTTGACCATATTCTTTTTGGGTTCAGTTATCTTTTGAACTCAAAAGTTTTAATTTGTAACTACTCTTTGTAAAACATAATTCTTTCACTTGTGATATTTATATGATATTGTAAGATTATTTGTGAGAAAAAAAGAAATGAACAGTATTTCTAAGCTTTTAACATGATGCCTAGATCAACCTTACCACTCCATCTCCTTATTTTAAAGTGGCAAGAAAATGCGGTTTAAGTTTAACATAATGCACCTTTCAATTTGACTATGTTTTCTATGACGATAAATAAACGGCCAAACGCTGTTGAATGTTGGTATGATTTTGCAATGACATGTTTTCTCTAACGATCAATTATACGTTGATGTATCAAGAGTAAAGAGAAAGAATGGGTTGAAGATACTACGTTGCGACTAAGATGGAAAGTACACTAATAAAACAAACATTGTTGTTAATAAAAAAGTACTTTTGGGAAATGGTTTACCTAAGTTGCGATAGTATTTCATTTTATGTCGTATGAAATCTTAAATTTGTTATGCATACGATTTCTTTCAAATTTGTTTGACGTCATGGCATTTTAAATTTCAGGGCTATTGTTTTATAATATACATTAATACGCAAGATTTAGTGACGATGTGTTGGTATATTTACTCTTTGATTCAATTTCGAAAAAACAAAGAATACAAAGATAACCCAGGATATTCGACAACAAGGTGACAAGTACCGGTGATGGACGCGATATGACCATATTTTGCATTTTTTCCCATCCAGTTGGCATGATGTACAGATGCTACTGCAAGAACCACAAGTAACTCATAATGGTTTGTAGAATGTGGGTTGACTGGGTTTCAAATATATATTTAAACAAAACTTCGAAGCATTACGGGTTCATTTTTCCCATTTACATGGAATAAATACGTGAAAATAATACACCATCAGTTATGTTTCTATTTTCTGGAATTAGCAAACTGTATAATTGTTTTAGGAAAACAACATATAAAGGGCTAGGTGACACACAGTTTAATTTTGTCTTTTGTTGATGCAGATAGAAACAAAGTGAAATCTTGAACGAAAAAGCGGTCCAAGACCCCAAGGAGGTAGTCGATGTAGTTCAGTAACTAATCTTTGTTAATGTAAGTAATTTGAGCTTTTAGCATGTGATAGGGAGCATGTATTGTATCTGTGACTAAGGCTGGAAAGAGGTGATTGCTATATGAAACTGAAACCTTCTTTCTTTGATTCTTTGATCGGAATACGGATGAAATCCCATTACGTTGGCGCTCATTTTGCCTTCGATCACTAATATCTAATAATTTATTTACAGAAATCTAAAAGTTTGTATGTACAACCCTTTCTTTCAACATGTACAATTTTCAACCATTTTTTACCACCCTTCTTTCGCTATAGTGAAATATGCCAACGATAATTATAATTCATGCCCGCCCGTCATTTGAGCTTTTAGCATGTGATAGGGAGCATGTATTGTATCTGTGACTAAGGCTGGAAAGAGGTGATTGCTATATGAAACTGAAAACTTCTTTCTTTGATTCTTTGATCAGAATACGGATGAAATCCCATTACGTTGGCGTTCATTTTGCCTTCGATCACTAATATCTAATAATTTATTTACAAAAATCTAAAAGTTTGTATGTACAACCCTTTCTTTCAACATGTACAATTTTCAACCATTTTTTACCACCCTTCTTTCGCTATAGTAAAATATGCCAACGATAATTATAAGTCATGCCCAACGGGCTTACAAAGCATGCCCGCCCATCGGGCGGGCTTCGACAACTAAATATATATTATATATATATATATATATATATATATATATATATATATATATATATATATATATATATATATATATATATATATATATATATATATATATTGGTATGGAAGCTAAATAAGTCACTTGACTTGGAATGTTCTACGAACGAATAAGTCATGACGAGTTTTTGTTAAATAAAACACATATGTTTTATGAGACCTCATGGATTATAACCGACGACTACCAACCCTTTCAGTTAATTGGTGTGTTTGTTATGTGTGATCTTTGTGAGTCACTTTCCGTTTTGGTCACTTATTTTTGGCGTGTGTACACTTGAGTCAACGTTGTTTCACCACTACACCAATTATGATACCAAACACTAATAAACGGATATAACGAGAATGTTTTGGAAGTGAAATTGGAATAATATTTGGGAATGAGAATAGTTAACTTTTGGAAACTTTTGCGCTCATTGGGATATATTTTAAGACCAGTTTTATATTATTAGGTTGTGCCGAGTCCGTTGTGCCGTGTGTCATAGTTGCCGTTGTGCTTGTACCTCCGTGTACCATTGTGCCTGTCTTCTGGATACCGTTGTGATTAGCTAGATGCCAGTTGTGTCAGTTGTGATATTTGCATTGTTGTGGCTAAGGTGAGTTCATGACCCCTACTTTTACTTGTTTTACAACTGTTTTGGGGGAGAATACATGCTCGTTTTTAACTAAACTCAATGCGTTTGAATGTTTTTATGTCGTGATCTACTGCTTTCATGATTTTGGACAATATGTGTGCTTTGATTGCGATATGTGCCTTATTGTGTGAAATTCAATTTGTGTAACTTGGCTTGAACTTGCGCAACTGTTTAGTGATGCATTGATTGTATAATTTTGGGAAGTGGCACCCAGTATAATTTTGGGAAGTGGCACCCAGTATATCATTTGGGAAGTGGCACCCAGTCTATGCGTGAATCAATTATGCGTGTTTGCAGTATGAGGTTTAGCTGCTGCTAGTTTGTGATCTTTGTTATGTGCTCACATTTGTATATCTTGCTCACTGTTGTCCTACGCTTCATTATCCACAGTTTCGTGGTTTAACTCTTAAACCTATGAACTCACCAACCTCGTGTTAACACTTTTAGCATGTATTCTCAAGTTTAAGGCGATATCAAATTGTTGGAAGGCGCTTGGCAAGGGGCACGGTCATAGACGACTATGAGATATATTTGGGACCGCTTTATTATTATGGGCCTGTATTCCGCACTATATTTTGAATGATGTAAACTTAATGTTTTGATAATGAAATTTTATTCTAAACGATTGAGGTAAAACCGTTCTTTGTACCTTGTGTTGTGATACAAATTGAGTAGCACCCCAGAGACATTATTTTTCGCTGCGACCCGATTTTGGGTGTGTTACAAATTGGCATCAGAGCCTAGGTTATAGAGAACTGGGTATATTTTCTAAAACCTGGACTATAACCACTTTTATGAAAACTTAACCCTATGACCGCCACGTGCCTGCTTACCAAGCTGATGCCTCGCGTATGATTTTGTTTGAGAATATAATTGATGAAACGAGTAATGATATATTAGATGAGATGTTCATGATATATTTGACGAGTTGTTTGATGAGATGTTTGATTATATATTTGTTGAGATGTGTGCCTGATGAAGCGAAAAGTGTACCGCTTTTAAGGGGTCATTTAAGCCCTAAATCGTATTTATTTGATCAAATATTGCCCTAAATCGTTCCTTTTGTCATTTTAGGTACTTTTGAGGAGAAATCTGGAAAAGGAGGCATTTTGGACGTTTTTGGAGCATTAAAGTGAAGAAAACGACAAAGTCTCAAAAATCGGCTAAAAGTTACCTTTGACGGCGTCAGATTTTACTCTGGACGGCGTCATGGCTTGGCAAGAAAAGGTGGATGTGAAATTTACTCATGATAAGCCAGTGAAAATTGCATGTAAATTCTGACGGCGTCACGCTTTAACCTGATCAAGGGCGTCACGGCTTAATTCAAAGAGGGACGGCGTCACGTTCAAGGTCTGACGGCGTCAAGCCTTGATAAGCCAGAACGGATTTTGGAGAGCTAAAGAGGGACGGCGTCAAGAAGGTCATCCGGGAACCCTAGAAGCGGCGAGGTGACGGCGTCACACTCCATAAGGTGACGCCGTCAGATGTAAAAATCTATATATAGTTTTGCAATTCTTTGTCATTAGGGAGAGAGCTTAGTGTGGAATTTTTGGGAGAAAACCCTAAGACGATTTTAGCATCTTTTTCAAGGCTTTTTGCCTTGAGATCTTCCATGTTACATTGAAAGATAAGTTATCAATTAATCATTCAATATGTCTATGTGTTGTTTGATTCTATCTTGTTCTTGTCTTTTGTTTAACATGTTAGGCTAGATTTATCTTGTGTTTGCTTAGATCTAATGAAACCTAGCTATTGATTATTGGTTATTAGTGTGTTATTAGTTGTATTGGATGATTGTTTATCTATGTTAGGCTTAAGAAAACTGGCTAACTTCCTATTCGGTAACTTGCTTGAACGTCTTAAGAAACATGAACCAAATGCGTACTAAAGGTTTTTATGGTTGTATTTAATGCACAAGCGAATTCTAGTGATCCCATGTTAGGAGCTTCCTAGCCGGCTCGACATAGGAGTGAAGTAGGAGCTTGTAGAGTTGGGGAAGTACGTACGCCACCCCACGATTGGTATTAAGGAATACACCTGTCATCCACGCAACTAATACACACTAATCAACCGGTAAAAGATAGTTAGGGAGTAAGGAAATCTAAGTGAACACATTTCTCTACACATTAGTTTTCACCAACTTTTTATTTTCAGTTATTTATTTTATTTGCATTTGTAGTTATTTGGGTTAGTTGACTAGCAACTAATTCCGCCCACTCTTTCAAACCCGAGATTTTACTTGCTTTCATAAAATTATAAAAAATACAAAAAGAATCTTCTTCAACCCTTAGACCTATTAGAGTAGTCTTTCATACCTAACGAACACTATTCCCTGTGGAGAACGATCAATCCCCCGTACTTACCACTACACTATACTACATCGGTCAGGTACACTGCCTGGTGGGGTTGTAAGCCTCTTGAGATCCCTCGAGAGGTAAAACCTGTTGTAAGGTTGCAAAACCACGCATCAAGTTTTTGGCGCCGTTGCCGGGGAATAGTTATTGTTTAGGTTGAATTTTTACTTTATAGGTCTACTCACTAGATTCCTTTCTAGTGAGATTTTTATTTTCTTTTTTTTTAGGTCTTCTTTAGTCTATCTATTTTCTTCGTGTCTTTGTTCGTAACCATACCATCCGACATCATGGAAGATGGTAATATCCTTAATCCCAACAACCCACCACCACAACAACCACCACCTCCTAGAGCCCGTACTTTAGGAGAGTATTCCCGTCCTAGCCACCATGGCTATCGAAACACCATTGAGCTCACTCAAGGAGCCAATATCACACCCTTGCGATCCGACACCATCCGGTTGGTGCAAAGCGGATGCGCATTCCATGGACTTCGATCTGAAGATCCTAATCAACACCTCAAGGACTTTCTTAAAATCGTTGATTCTATAGACCTTGATGTTGCCACTCGAGAGACGACCCGATTGCGTCTCTTTCAATTCTCTCTGCGGGATCAAGCTAGTCAATGGCTAGAACGTCAACCCGCAGGATCCATCACCTCTTGGGATGATCTCACTACTTGTTTCCTTGCTCAGTTTTTCCCACCGGGAAGAACTACCAAGCTAAGGAATGATATCTTGATGTTCCAACAACGTCAAGGCGAAACTCTCTACGAGGCATGGACTCGATTCAAGGACTTACTCCAAAAAGTCCCTCACCATGGCATAGAACTTTGGCTCCAAGTCCAAATCTTCTATGACCATATCAATCTCTACACAAGGCAAACCATTGACCAATCGGCCGGTGGCAAGCTACGTGATCTAAGTGCGGAACAATCATGGGCTCTCCTAGAGGATCTTGCTCTTTATGACAACGAAAGTTGGAGTGATCCCTGTGATTTGAATAAAACGGTCAAGGCAATATCTTTGCCTTCAAACAATTCAAGCACTTCCGACTGTAGGATCATAGAACTTGAAGACCAAGTCAAGTTTCTCATGAAATCCTACGAGGTTCCTAAACTTTCAAGCCAAGTGAACAAAATCACTTCTTTATGTGAATTATGTAGTGGTCCCCACGACACTCGTGATTGCATGGAACTCCCCGAACAAGCTTTTGTGGACTACGCATCCTCGCGTACCGACGGAGCGGGAGACAAGTGGTACACTTTCAAACCCGAGCCAAACCATTACGGTGATACATACAACCCCTTATGGAAAAATCACCCGAACCTTAGGTGGAAACAAAACCAAAACGCACAACAACCCAATTCTTCCAACCCACCTAATCGTTTCCAATCAAGCGGTTCCAACTCGAACCGTACTTTCAACAACAATCCTTCCGGCAATGGTAGTACCAATAACTTTGAAGGATTGATGTCTCAATTTATGGCATCTCAAGAAGCTCGTTTAGCCAAGTTTGAAGCCGATTTCAAACAAAAACAAAGCGAGATGACCAATAAGATTGACACCTTGTTGAAAGCCCTCAATGACCGAGAAATGGGAGCACTCCCTAGCAACACGGTCAAGAACCCGAAACTAAACGTCAACGCTATTTCATCGATTTCGTCCCCTAGTTCTTGTCCACAATATTATTTGGTCAATTCCATGAGCACGTGTTTCAAACAAACCCAAGTCGTTCCAAATGACCAAGAAGTTATGACATCCAAATTGGTCAACAACATAGTTGAAACACGTCCCACTCAAAACCTTGACGAAGAATTCAAGGAGCTCCACCTTGAAAGTCCGGTTGTTGATGTGTTGGATGAGAAGAAGCTCAAGTTAGGCGAAAAAGGAACCGCCTTCGTTCAAAACAAACTACCTAAGAAGTTAGATGACCCGGGCTTATTTGTTCTACCTTGCAAGATCGGTAATTCGGAGGCTTATGACACATTAGCCGATCTTGGATCAAGACTTAACCTACTTCCGTTACCTCTCTACACCTCTCTAAAACTAGGAAAACTTGAAGAAACCGAGGTGATAATAGGTTTAGCGGATGGGAGTGTTGCTTACCCGGTTGGAGTAGTTAAGGACGTGTTAGTGCACATTGGAAAACTAACCATTTTAGCCGATTTCCACGTCCTTGATATGATTAGCGACCCTACATGCCCCTTGTTGATAGGTAGAGGATTTTTGGCGACCGCTAGTGCTATGATTGATTGTAAGGAATCTAAGATAGCGGTAGGAGAAGGAGATACTTGGTCAGTCTATGATGTGAAGAAACATGCTTATGATACTAGTGATGAACCGACACCCCATTGGTTAGAGTTGAATAGGAGACCATCTAGATATGGACCTTGGATAGATAGAGGCTTCATAGGACCCCAACGCCCATTTTACCTAGAAGAGGACTTTGTGAACCGAACACATACGGTAGAACAACTCTTGGCTAGGGACACCGAATTGGATCCATTTGAAGACCCTCTAGTTTTTAGAAGGATGATTGAGTTCCTAGGAGTTTTGCCAATTAACCTAGGAATGAATAAGTGGACTTGTGAGGAAGATGATCATAAGTGGAGTTGGGACAAACCACCCAAAGATGGAGATGGGTCATGGCATATTAAGATGACATTGTATGACCCGGATGGAGAGAAGTTTGAAAAGATATATCGTACTAAGCGGACCAATAGGAAACTTCAATCCAAGCTTTACCCTAAAGACGTCCTCGATGACGAGCTCACTTATATAGGGTAGAGTGACTTTGAGTCTAGCTACAAGACTCGTTAATAAAGAAAAGCGCTTCTTGGGAGGCAACCCAAGCTTTATTTGCTTTGTGTGTTTATTTGTTTGTTTGTTTGTTTTTATTTGTTTCCGTATGTGTGTTTAATTTTTATTCTTATTGATTCATGTTCAAAAGTAATTTGTGAAAATGCTTTATTTTGTTTTTAACTTCGTCTTAACTACATATAAAGGTATTTTGCAAAAGATAAGTGTAAGGGAAATCTAAATTGGTTTATTAGAACACATATGAACATGAATCGTAATAATATTAAATGAACATACATATTCGTATTTGTTTGAGTCAAATGCTTGTATCGAGTCATAATGATGTTTTGCAGAATTTCCAGGAAGTAAGGTAAAGGTTTTTCCAGAAATTTTCCGGAAACTTAAAATAAAAATTTTTTGTCAGGTCATTTCTGACGGCGTCAGGGTTTATAACCTGACGGCGTCAGATTTAATTTTCAGAAATTTTTGAAAGTTTTGTTTTTAAAAAGTTTTTATTAAAATCTCCAACTTATAATCTCCAGGAATCTGCAAAGTTATCATTCCACAAGCATTATATCCTTATATATAGATTTTATCCCGCCGATGTTATGCAGGTTTTCGTGTTTGTTTTCTCAGGTTTAACAGGTTATTTCGGACAAGGAAATGTTTTGAATCAAGCTTATGGCAATGCATTAGTCATGGAGCTTCAACATTACTTTGGAAGAAGATTTAACCGTGTTACTTCATTATCCACCGAGCGAATCAGGGGAGTATTTGATTTCATTCTTTTACTTTATGCTTTTACATCTTGTTATTTGAACATTGGGGACAATGTTCATCTTAAGTGTAAGGGGAGGGTAAAAGTACGATTTTAAGAGAATGCTATTACGCTTGATTTTTGTTTATTTAATGGTAGATGTGTAATAAAACTGAGAGAAATACTTGTTAAGGTAATTTTAGTGCCAAATTTAAAATTTTTTACAACATATAGGAGTGAAACTTTGATCTTAATGAGCGTCTCACGGATAGGAGTTATATGACTAGCACAAAAACCGTACCACTAAAAAATTTTCCACCCCCAAATATGTGAGGTTCGCCCCTAGAATTGGTAGGAAAAGCATTTATTCTATGATGTGTGTACCGGTAGCACTTAGATTCTAGAACTTGCGTTAGGACCATTTCGAGGCCACAAGTGAGACTACATTCGCGTAGTTAGATTTACTACATGATAAGAGGCATTAGGATTAACCCATTGTTTTACACCTGTGTTTTTGTTATAATTACTTTGGCTACATTGGTCAAGTAATTCTCCCACACCCTTTGCGTTGTACTCATTTTTAGTACACGATACCCCTAGTACACCCCTCAGAGCCTATCTTTTCGTTTCGACCTTTAAGCATTTTACTTAAAGGAAGAATTTGTTACACCCCACTTAAATGTACACCCAAATCGCCTTAGCCTACCTTGTATACACTCATTTTTAGTGCATTATTGTGACAACATTTGTTTAAACCCAAGTTAATTATCTAGTTGATTACATGGTTGCTAAGTCGAGTCATATCCTTGTACATATTGTCTTGGGACGATTGGGACTCATGGGTAAAGTACTAGTGTAATGGAGTAATGAGGAAGAACATCATTTATTACCCCCATATGTGCTAAATATTTTAAAAGTACTCCAAGTTTTTCAATTATCTTAATTCGAGTCATTAGAATAGTTAATTGTAAAGTTATGTAAAAGTTTAAGTGTAAGGGGAATGCAACGCCCCTATGATGTATTATTTTGGATGGTAGGGCAAGAGTGTATGAAAAAAAAAAAAATCGAAAAAATCAAGAAAAATACAAAAAAATGAGAAAAAGAAAAATAGAAAAAAACATACGGACTACCATCCCGTTTCATTTTATGTTTATTTTTATGTTTTTGTTATTTTGTTATTTTGTTTCTAGCTTAAGATGGAGTCGAGTCTTGGCTTAGCAACATTGTATAGTACATGTAATTGATCAAGATCTTTAACTCGCCACCAGTAAAATATCCTTTATCCAACAAAATCGTGTTTTCCTTTTCCCTACACCTAACGTTATAACCCATTTAAAAGCCCTCTTTGATAGTTTATCTTAGGTGCTTACGCCTAGTGGAGGAGGTTTTCGATCCTTTCCCAAGCCTATGGTAATCTATTTGCTATGACAGGTAGTGAGAGATATTATCCGTTTTCATTTATGAGATTTATTTTGATGACACTTGAGAGATGTGAGTATCTAAACACTACTTGTGAGGTGCTAGTTTATAATCTCCGTGCTTATTATGATTGAAGTGGAACGATTATTTGTTGTAATTACTTTTATGTTTGCATTAAATGACCCCTAACCTGTATTTTGATTTGAATAAAAGCGCATTTGCTTGAGGACAAGCAAATCTCAAGTGTAAGGGTATTTGATGAAGCGAAAAGTGTACCGCTTTTAAGGGGTCATTTAAGCCCTAAATCGTATTTATTTGATCAAATATTGCCCTAAATCGTTCCTTTTGTCATTTTAGGTACTTTTGAGGAGAAATCTGGAAAAGGAGGCATTTTGGACGTTTTTGGAGCATTAAAGTGAAGAAAACGACAAAGTCTCAAAAATCGGCTAAAAGTTACCTTTGACGGCGTCAGATTTTACTCTGGACGACGTCATGGCTTGGCAAGAAAAGGTGGATGTGAAATTTACTCATGATAAGCCAGTGAAAATTGCATGTAAATTCTGACGGCATCACGCTTTAACCTGATCAAGGGCGTCACGGCTTAATTCAAAGAGGGACGGCGTCACGTTCAAGGTCTGACGGCGTCAAGCCTTGATAAGCCAGAACGGATTTTGGAGAGCTAAAGAGGGACGGCGTCAAGAAGGTCATCCGGGAACCCTAGAAGCGGCGAGGTGACGGCGTCACACTCCATAAGGTGACGCCGTCAGATGTAAAAATCTATATATAGTTTTGCAATTCTTTGTCATTAGGGAGAGAGCTTAGTGTGGAATTTTTGGGAGAAAACCCTAAGACGATTTTAGCATCTTTTTCAAGGCTTTTTGCCTTGAGATCTTCCATGTTACATTGAAAGATAAGTTATCAATTAATCATTCAATATGTCTATGTGTTGTTTGATTCTATCTTGTTCTTGTCTTTTGTTTAACATGTTAGGCTAGATTTATCTTGTGTTTGCTTAGATCTAATGAAACCTAGCTATTGATTATTGGTTATTAGTGTGTTATTAGTTGTATTGGATGATTGTTTATCTATGTTAGGCTTAAGAAAACTGGCTAACTTCCTATTCGGTAACTTGCTTGAACGTCTTAAGAAACATGAACCAAATGCGTACTAAAGGTTTTTATGGTTGTATTTAATGCACAAGCGAATTCTAGTGATCCCATGTTAGGAGCTTCCTAGCCGGCTCGACATAGGAGTGAAGTAGGAGCTTGTAGAGTTGGGGAAGTACGTACGCCACCCCACGATTGGTATTAAGGAATACACCCGTCATCCACGCAACTAATACACACTAATCAACCGGTAAAAGATAGTTAGGGAGTAAGGAAATCTAAGTGAACACATTTCTCTACACATTAGTTTTCACCAACTTTTTATTTTCAGTTATTTATTTTATTTGCATTTGTAGTTATTTGGGTTAGTTGACTAGCAACTAATTCCGCCCACTCTTTCAAACCCGAGATTTTACTTGCTTTCATAAAATTATAAAAAATACAAAAAGAATCTTCTTCAACCCTTAGACCTATTAGAGTAGTCTTTCATACCTAACGAACACTATTCCCTGTGGAGAACGATCAATCCCCCGTACTTACCACTACACTATACTACATCGGTCAGGTACACTGCCTGGTGGGGTTGTAAGCCTCTTGAGATCCCTCGAGAGGTAAAACCTGTTGTAAGGTTGCAAAACCACGCATCAGTGCCTGACTATTTGATATTTTATATCCGCCTATTTTAGCTGTTCACTATAAGCATTTCAATATGCTTATGCACGCACCGTACCTGTCGCGGAGGTACGCTATTTCCTTGCGTAATCTCATTATTGAATGTCGAGTTGTACACTTGTCGTGGTTTTGGGAATGATTTTGGATGTAAAGGACATACTAGTAGTATAACTAGGCTGAGTATTTCAAAATTCATTGAACCTCGGGTGAATATAGATTGATCACCTATATTCAACGAGGGATAGTGGGACATAGCCTGATCACCTATGTCTAACTCAGAGGTGAATTTTGCGATACTGGGAGTAGTTATAATGGAATTATGTTCGGGTTGGTTTTTGATTTTGGAAATGCACAAGTTTTGCATGTGTACACGGACATGGAATATTACTTCCACACACATGAAACACTGGCATCACAACACCTTATGAACCATAATACTCCAGGCACCGCTATACGTCTCTGTTTATATGAAATTCCTATTTGTCGCCGTCTGATCATGTTTTGCATCAGGACGGGTTAGAACCGATTGGTCACCGTTTGAATCTGAGTTGCTTATTTGTAACTCCTTGAGATTGTAATATGCCCATTTGAGCTTATTGGAACGTTTGGATTTGATTTTGCTAAGTTTGGATTTGATTTTGGCTATGTTAGATTTGGTTTTGGCTATGTTTGAATTTGGATCGCTTGATTTTGTGATTTTGGACCTCATTCTGGATTTGGAATTGTTATTCGGCCTTGTTTTGTTGTGGTCTTGTTACAGTCGCCTCTACCCTAAGCCTTGTGCTCAATCGATGTTGTTCAATCGAAGTTGTTCAATCAATGTTGTACCTTCCGCTTTAAGTACTATGTACATTACTGATTCAACTAACTGATTGCTAGTAGCAATCAACATCCTCCCTCAGAGTCGTATTCTGAACTCGCTAAACTCTCCATTTGGCAGAGATTCCACGCCCAACAGAAATTTTAAGACCTTAAGGAGTAACCTGAACCGCGTTCCTTGGGACAACCACCTAATTCTCCTCTCGTCCTTCGGGAATACCAGTTATCTTTGCTAACCTCTTATAGGATAATAAACTGCTTTGCCATTAATTTACAAACTGCCTTTGATTTTTCTACAGACCATTTTGCGGTCATCCCACAAAATGTTTTACTGCTATTTCACAAAAATCAAAATTTTGATCTTACTTCCATTTTATAAATGGCGAATTTCTTTCTTGTTACGATGTTATGAATCAAACTGAAAATCAAAATTTTGACTTTGCTACAATTTTATAAACGATGAATTGTTTTCCTATTATCCTATAAGCCGTTTCACAAATCATTTCACAAAAAATTTTGTAAGTCGATTTGCTGCTTTTGCTACTATATCATTAGCTAGACCTCAGGAGCGAATCCCGCACCTCTACCTAAGTAATCGAGTGTGGCAATGGTTGGGATAGACACCTCCCGTTGGCCAAATCCTCTTATAACAATACCTATGACTCCAGTATTTCAACGACACCGTACAAGGCACCTTATGGTTGCAAGTGCCGATCGCCGCATTGTTGGGTGGAAGTTGGGGATACCCAACTTACTGACCCAGAACTTGTTCATGAGACTACCGAGAAGATCGTTCAGATCAGAACCGAGTTGCAAGCTTCTCACGAATCGTCAGAAGAGTTATGCTGACAAATGACGTAAACCTCTTGAATTCCCAGTTAAAGCCTAAATTATGCTTAAAGATTCACTAGGAGAAGGTGTGATACATTTAGTAAACGTGGAAAGCTTAATCCTCGCTATATTGAACCTTTTTGAAATCCTTGCTAGAGTTGGACCGATAGCTTATAGACTCGAGCTACCGTCAGGACTCAACAGTGTTCGCAATGTTTTATGTGCAATGTGAAGAAATGACTTGCCGATGAGACAGTTGCTATTCCTCCGGGAGAGATCCAGATTGATGAATATTTAAACCTTGTTGAGAAACCTATCGAGATGATGAACCGTGAAATCAAACAACTTTAGTAAAATCGTATTCCTATTGTCAAAGATCAGTGAACTTTAAGAGAGGTCCTGAGTTCATGTGGGAACATATGGATGAGATCAAGCGTAAGTATTCTCATCTCTTTTCAACCGTAAAAGGTAACTTGAATTGAAATGCGAGGTCGCGATTCCGTTTAAGGAGGTGAGACTGTAATACCCCATAATGTTCTAGACGTATTTTTATACGAGATTATCCCTGTTTTTCATTTACGAACCTTTCCAAGCTTGTTTGACTCTAAAATGTGATGTTATCTCGCAAAACGTAGAATTTGCACACAACGCGTACTTGCACAACCAACGATTTAATTTGATTATTTTATTATTTGTGAGAAACGAGATGTATGAATAGTTGTTTTTATTGGAAATATTATTCTGAGCATAATGGCGTAATTCACGTGTCTTGAATCAACCGTTTACAAGTCTAAATGAGCCTCGAACCTCATTTTGAGAAAAATAACAGAAATTACAATATTGGTCCCTAGACTAAAGTTTCACCGCCAACCCTTGAAATTCCTAGGGTTACACAATCAGTCCCTAGGGTTTACATGTATAGTCCTTGGCTTTGACTACATAAACCCACTTATAACTAAACTAAGGTTCATTTTTCCTCTCCTCTCTCCCTAGCCTATCTAGCCGCCACCCTCCTCCACCTGGCCGCCACTTCTTCCACGGCCACCATGATTTGTCGTTTTTAGTATATATTTTTCCAAGATAAAACACAACGTATGCGTTTTCCCTGGGTCGTGTCCCAACGAAGGTCAAATTCGAGTTTTCATTTTGGTGTCGAATAAGTGTGGTGAATGTGTGTAAAAAGAGTGATGATTGGTGATTTTACACTACGAATAATAAAATATTAAATGAAATCTACAAATTAAGCTAAGGGAACAATTAAACTAAGCTCGTAATACTAAGAACGAAAATCGGATTTAAAAACGAACGCGACGACTTTTAAAACGTAATTAAAAAGTGATTTTCTAAAATTAAGTCCTAAAATTATAAAATTATTTTTCTTAAATCCTAAATATAAAAAGAAAATTTTGGGAAAAAGAAAAATATTTTTTTGACTTTTTATGAATTTTTTATGAATTAAAAACTAAATTAAAATATTTAAATGATTTAAAAATAATAAAAAGCTTTGGAAAAATCTGAAAAATTCTGAGTAAATCTAAAACTTAATTCTAAATCTAGGAAAAATAAGTTCAGAAAGTGACCTAACCCTAATAAGCAGAAACAGCCAATAAGCAGTTTGAAAATAAGCTAAAGTGTTCCAGAAATTATCGAATGCTCAGAAATGATGCAAGGGACTAATTCATTCTTAATTCAACTTAGAAAGGTTAAATAAACCAAAGAAATAAGCACTTATACTTCTGCAAAGCTTATGGCTTAAGAAAGGTTCAAATGCTAACTGCTTATTTTGCAGACCTAATTAAGCTATCTAAATAAGCTAGAAACTCCAATCCCAGATACTGCTTTTCAAGCTTGCTATATGAACTAGCTATAAACCAAAAATGAAAGCTTCAGCTTGTCTGGTTAAGCCACAAACAAGCCTAGATCAGCAGCTAGAAACCATGGTTTGCACTAAACAAACTGTGACAGCAGTGTATGATTTTGGCGCAAAACTTTGTACAAAATTGACCAACTCTTATCCTGCTCTTAGAAACTTACTCAAACACCTAAGACCAACTTCAAAATGCCACAGAGGGGCTCCAAATAAGCTCAGCTTATGCTGAGCTTATTGAAGGCAGTTAGCTCACTAAAGTTGAACCTATGTGTTCAAATCCTTCAAATCACCTCTAATCAACTAATAAACTCTTATAAACAGCTAATATTACCTAATTTAAGCAATACTAAAGTACTTAGATAGGCAAAACTTCAGTAACAAAGCTAGAATACCCCTAACTGTAACTAATCCAAACACCCTTTAATAAACTGAAAATGCTATATTAAACTAGAAACTGCAACTATGAGATATGAAACTGATCAAACTAAGATTACTTAAGCTACTTAACAACTGAAAAGCACTTTCTAACCTATATAATCTCTAAATCAGCAGTAGCATATATTTAAGCTATTAATGTAAAACTAATGAAACTTACAAGTAGGAAATGGGTGAGAATAGATCTGAACCAAACCACAAACTATCACCAGGCTTATCCAATAAGCCAGAAAATAACCAATAAGCCTTCCAGTACCAGATTATCCTTCTACAAGTGCTTATGTTGACCATAGTTGACTTGATGTTGACTTTTTGACTTAATGGAGATAGGAACTGATTTGATCTAACCAAAAGCTTACAATAAGCTAGTGAGCTTATTTAAGCTTATACTACTCATAAAACAGCTTGTTAAAGCTGGAGTTTTAAATCTTTTTTGTATTTTTTCACTAATTTTTGAATATTTTTTGGATTTTTCTGAAAAAACTTGAAATATTATGGAAAGTAAAAGTTGAAATTAACAATATATATTTATAAGACTACTGAAACACATAAGAAGCTAAGATCTGAATAAAAACTTTAAAGAGAAAAGGATTAAATTAAACTAAACAAAACTTTCATTAACTGAATTTCTGAAAATTACAAAAGGAATTTAAGAACTACAATCTAGAAACTAAAATTGACAGAGTAACACTAAAAAAACTGGAAATCAAATTACAACTGAAATATAAAGATTACACTACGAAAGCTTTTAAAATGAAATTAAAATACAGTGGCCTAAATTTTCTAAGACATGAAAATTGGACAAATCTAACTAATGAGGAGAGCTCCCTATTTATAGGCTTCTTCTGAACCTTCCAGGCCTGCCACCTTGGCAATCCGTGTGCTCTTGAGCTAATCATCACCCTTAGATCACGTCCCATCAACCACAGCCCTTAGATCATGCGTGTGAGGTGGCTCGGCCAATCAGCTGCTCCCACGTGTCCCCCTTGGTGTCAGGTGCTTCTAGAAAGTCTAATGATTGGGTAATTATTGCTGGAACGAGGTAATTGATGTGTACGGTAAATTAGGGTTTGACGAACAGTAATTATCTGGGTGAAAGGGGAAAGAGTTTGGCGCGTTTGTGGGTGTGTTTTTATATAATTTTTTGACTGAATATAATATATACTTTGACCGGGTATAATGGTATGGATGGGTCGGGTAAAGGTTTTGTGGACTGGGCTGGTAGGTTTTAAGGGTTGGGTTGGGTTTAAGTGTGGAATGGGTTATTTATAAATCCGGGTATTAAAGGATTTAAGGATTTAAGTTTCAAGGACCAAAGGTGTAAATTTAGAAATCCAAGGGACTAAAATTGCCAATATTCCAAAGTTAATCTAAGGGCTTAATTTGTAATTTGGTGAGACTCTAAGGGTGGATTTTGACTTTTGACCAGACATGTCTCTCCCGGCTTCGACTTTAAATCCTTTCCAAATCTCGTGCTCGTTTTCCTGGGTTTTTCGTGTCTTTCTTCAATTTTCACGATATCCGTCCCTGCATATACAAAAACACAAAAACACAATATCTTTTGGCATTATGGTCGGGTTTTTGGTCATTTTGGTCCGGTTTTTGGTCAAGAAAAGGTATGTGTTTCACACATACCAAAATCCCCCAGACTAAGCTATTGCAATGTCCTCATGCAATGTTATAAAAACACGTTTTTAAAACCGAAAATTTCCAATCTCTTTTTACTAACTTTGAGAAGTAGCAAAATTTTCAAAAGAGATCAGGAAATCTTAAGTTCTAAAAACTCCCCGATTTTCCATTTTATTCTATTTTTGTATTTTTCTCATTATTCATGTGACGGCTTTGTCGACAATCATTATCTAACGATAACTTTTAGGGTCATTGAGCAGGAAACACGACTCATAAAGAAGTGACCATACGGATAAAATTCGTCGTTCCTGATTTTTCACGAGTCCCCAAACTAAGCTTAAAAACGAAATCATTGTTGTTTACAAGTTAGATTGCCGACACTACCCATGAAAGCTAATTGTGTATTACTTCTCGTTCCCAAATTCCTATTTTCCTCTATTTATTTTATTTTTGGTGAGAAATGAATTTCTTCAAATTCTCGTTTCGATAAGTTTTAGTCCGATAAAGATACCTAGTTTAGACGCTAAGTAGTTTCCAAACCTTCCCTCAAAAACTGTTGCATACAAAAATGAGGTCCACATCAAGGTCTCTGATTTAACACGATTTTGAGGATATCCCTTTTATATACGACCGAAACAACTCATCTACGAGTCCAGAGACAGAAGCTTTTATTAGGATATCCCCGGAGTCGAAGTTTGGCATTATAACATTTTATCTACATATTCAAGCACATTAACGTATTTAATCCTTGGCCCTTTATAACAATCACAACATCGGTTGCGAGCCGGCAAGATGTGATAGTCTATTATGACCTTGGAAATTTTCCTCTGCCTTTATTAGAAGTCTACAACATCGGCTGCGAACCGGCAAGATGTAGAAAACTTTTTATGGCTTTGGATTATTATTATACATTATCATATTCATTAATTATTTGTGTTGCCAAACCCCAAGTCCTACGGCTTTTATAACAATCCCAACATCGGTTGCGAGCCGGCAAGATGGAATAGTCTATTACACCGTAACACTGACAGTACCTTGATGTGTACCCAACTTTCATAAGCAAGAATTCTCTAAGGAAGAAATAAAAACTAATCATCGCCAAAACCAAAATAGCTTTAATTATTCCTAGATTACTATTTTTGGGTGAAACAAGCTTATGGGAACAAGAAGCCACAAGTAACTTTGATGAGCTCTAAAGAGATCCAACTACTCCACGTTTAGCAATCTAACTTATAAACAACTCTATCATTTCTCGTTCTTCGCAAATTTAAAATCTTAAATAATAAGATCCGCGAATGCTTAGCCTTATAATCAAGCCATGCATATATAAAGTCGATACGGGAACTTGCAAACTCTTAAAAAGAATTCGCATTTTATAGCTCCTTGTATAAAAGACTAGCACGAGCTTATAGATTATAAATGGTTAAGGGGACAAGCTAGGGCTCAACACGCCCGGTCAAGTCAGAATTTTATTCCTACTCTCACCAGCAGAAAGTCAACAAAAATGTCAAAACTTATTATATTTTTGCAAAAAATTTTTAAAATTTTCTCATTTTTTTTGGATTTTTTTTTCCAATTTTGGAGGAAAAACGGGGTTGCATGAGTAAACGGCAAAAAATGCAAGGCAAAAATCAAATCGAAAGATTACCCCCCCCCCCAGACTAAAACGAGACATTGTCCTCAATGTCTTAAAGGTAAGGGTTCTCCTACATAAATCTAAGGCCGTTTATTAATTATGCCAAAGATAAACGTAAAACGATAAGATTTAGGATATCGGATAAGCAACGAATGATGAAACTCGAGTGGAGAGAAGCAAACCACGAGCACGAGAGTCTTCAATCATCGGGCAAATCCTAGACACATCACAGAAAACCACGAAACACAAGATATGGAAGAGGGAACCCTCCTCACGTCACTTATTAGAAAATAGATAAAAAGATAGATGGATAAGCATGGGGTGCCTCCCACGAAGCGCTTGTTTAGTAACGAGTCGGAAAGCTTAGACTTGCCCCGTATTCATTTGTTCTTGGGGGAGCAAGTGGAAGAGATAATCTCCATCGGACTTTCGTTCAAGAGGTTTGGATAAACATTGAAACATATGAAAGTTCCACCCCGATGAGACACCCTCAGTATTAAGAAAGAAGAACCAGAAATGGTAATACCGGGGTCAAAGATGGTATCCTCACTCCCGACAGAGTGAAGGATAGGAGAAGCCACAACATATGTGATGAAGAGCATAAAGATTTTGATGATTATCATGCAAAGCTCTTCATCATCAAAAGAAGTTTAGTCAAAAGTCTTGGGCGGGAGGGTTGGGATGAAATCTTCATGAGAAGGTATACCTCCCCCCAGACTAATATCTTCCTCAAGATCAAAACAAAATTTATCATATTCTGGAGGAGATATCAAAAGAGAGAGTTCATCGGAGAACTCCTCGTGATAAAGATCATTCAATTCAAAACGAAATGAATCATATTCGGGAGGAGAGATATGAGCATGAGAAGTGGTACTGCCACTACTCGTCTCCTCCGAATGATCAATATCAAAGAAGAAGGCTTCAAAAGCCGGAAGAGAAAAATCAGGACGAGAAGTGGGACTGCCACTACTCTCCTCGGCCGTATCAAACAGAAAATTCTCATATTCGGGCAAAGCATCCTCGAGCTCGAGTGCTGGAGGATCTGACGGCTTTTCTTCAAAAATAACTTCTTTAACTTCTTCCGGGGGAAGGGAAAGTGACGGTTCATCAGATATCTCCTTTTCTGATAACGAAGCATCTCCCCCCGGATCAAGATCGGTATCATCAATTTCCGGTGAAATTGAATCATCAAGGGTAAGAAAAACATCGACCTCTTCCAAGAGAGAATCACTTCCCTCAACCGGTGTGAGAGAAGGGGAAGAGTCGGAAATGATAAGTTCTGACGACGAAGTGGGATTGCCACTCGGAGGAGGAATCGACGTTTGAACTTTTAACACTTCAGAAGGTTCATCCTCATCACTCTCGTCAGAGTCTGAATAGTAAAAAGTGTGAGGATGACCTGGTCCTTGTTGATATTGACAATTATTGTCAAGGACCTCGACACGTGCACTCACTACGGAATTATAATCAGAATAATGATCACTCATCACAGTGGTAGAGTTATAATGAACTTCAGTGTCCCACTGATAATGATGATGTGTCATATTCTCAATCAAATCATAAGCTTCTTGGGGAGTTTTCCGCATGAAGCTACCACCGGCTGCCAACATAATTTTGTCTTGATCAATCGGTGTTATGCCATTATAAAAGGTTAGGATTTGATCAAGAAGCAAAATTTTATGATCTGGACATTTCTGCAATAATGATTTGAATCTCTCCCAAGCTTCAAATACGGACTCCATGGGCAATTGCCGGAAATTCAGAATGTCTTTCCTAAGCTGCACTATTTTAGAACGTGGAAAGTATTTTGAGAGAAACTTGACGAACATCTCTTCCCATGAATGAATTGAGTGGGTTTTAAGGGTATAAAACCACGATTCAGCATTGTGGGATAAAGAGAATGGAAAGAGATTTAAACGGATGTTATCTTGGGAAACTCCATTTTGTTTTATGGATTGAGTGATAGATATGAACTTGTTTAGGTGCTCGTTTGCATCCTCATCTCGAAATCCGTGAAATTGGCAATTTTGCCGGATCAGTCGAACCATATGATTTTTCAATTTGAAATCGGTTCCCGGAACTGATGTAGGAGTGATCGGTCCTCCTCTACCGATCGGTGTCGGACGATAAAAATCCTCCATGGTCCGAGGATCATGGGGATGAGATGGTGGAAAATCGATCATTGTGGAGAATTAAACAATGAGAGGATAAGAAGATAAGAATTAAACATTTAAGAGGATTTAAGAAGAATATTTTTGGATTTTTAAATTTAAAAACATGGAAAATCACAAAATAAAAATGGAAAATAAATTTGAAAAGAAAATCTTTTTGGATTTTTATATAAAAGAAATTAAAATTATTATCTTTTTGGTGATCGCTCGATCAACCGTACTCGTTTCTTTCAAAACTACGCGCAGCGTGGCGGAGAAGCAAAGGTCCACTCGAAGATGATTAAAAACCCGCCTCTTTCGGTCTGCAATTTAATGTCAAGACCATCCTTAAACCCCGTGTATAGGTTGTAGCAAAGAAATAATTCGAGTAACGTTTAATTTCACGATCTCTTTTGTTGTTTATTTCTAAATGGTTTACAACACCTTTCAGAAAAAGTGAGGTTATTGATGAAGCGAAAAGTGTACCGCTTTTAGGGGGTCATTTAAGCCCTAAATCGTATTTATTTGATCAAATATTGCCCTAAATCGTTCCTTTTGTCATTTTAGGTACTTTGGAGAAGAAATCTGGAAAAGGAAGCATTTTGGACGTTTTTGGAGCATAAAAGTGAAAAAAAATGCAAAGTCTCAAAATTGGCTGGAAAAGTACCTTTGACGGCATCAAGGATTGCTCTTGACGGCGTCATGGCTTGGCAAAAGAGGTGGACATGAAAAATACACATGATAAGCCAGAGAATTTTACAATGAATTTCTGACGGCGTCACCCTTTGAAGTGATCAAGGCCATCACGGTTTAAGTTAAAGAGGGACGGCGTCAAGCCCATTTCTGACGGCGTCAAGCCTTGATAAGCCAGAGCGGATTTTGGAGCACTAAAGAGGGACGGCGTCAAGAAGGCCATCCGGGAACCCTAGACACGGCGAGGTGACGGCGTCAAGATCTACAACGTGACGCCGTCAGCCCTTAAGTTCTATATATAGTTTTGCAATTTTTTGTTATTAGTGTGCAACTTTGTGAGGAGAAACCCTAAGACGAATTTCTGCCATTTTTAAGGGTTTTCATACCCTTGGATCTCCCATGTTTAATTGAAGATAAGTTTTCATTTAATCAATCAATATGTCTATGTGTTGTTTGATTATATCTTGTTCTTGTCTTTTAATTAACATGCTAGGCTAGATTTATCTTGTGTTTGCTTAGATCTAATGAAACCTAACTATTGATTATTGGTTATTAGTGTGTTATTAATTGTATTGGATGATTGTTTATCGATGTTAGGCTTAAGAAAACTGGCTAACTTCCTATTCGGTAACTTGCTTGAACGTCTTAAGAAACATGAAACAATGCGTACTAAGGTTTTTATGGTTGTATTTAATGCATGAGCGAATTCTAGTGATCCCATGTTAGGAGCTTCTTAGCCGGCTCGACATAGGAGTGAAGTAGGAGCTTATAGAGTTGGGGGAGTACGTACGCCACCCCACGATTGGTATTAAGGAATACACCCGTCATCCACACAATTAATACACACTAATCAACCGGTAAAAGATAGTTAGGGAGTAAGAAAATCTAAGTAAACACATTTCTCTCCACATAAGTTTCACAACTCTTTTCATTTTCAGTTATTTTATTTTATTTGCATTTGTAGTTATTTGGGTTAGTTGACTAGCAACTAATTCCGCCCACTCATTCAAACCCGAGATTTTACTTGCTTTCATAAAAACATAAAAAATACAAAAAAGAATCTTCCCTCACCCTTAGACCTATTAGAGTAGTTTTTCAATCCTAACGACACTATTCCCTGTGGAGAACGATCAATCCCCCGTACTTACCACTACACTATACTACATCGGTCAGGTACACTGCCTGGTGGGGTTGTAAGCCTCTTGAGATCCCTCGAGAGGTAAAACCTGTTGTAAGGTCGCAAAACCACGCATCAAGTTTTTGGCGCCGCTGCCGGGGAATAGTTATTGTTTAGGTTGAATTTTTATTTTATTAGGTCTACTCACTTGATTCCTATCGAGTGAGATTTTTATTTTCTTTTTATTAGATTTCTTTAGTCTATCTTTTTCTTTGTGCCCTTTGTTTGTAAAACCATTTTCATTTGTCACCATGGCAGATGAAATTCCATTTAGATCATTAACAATAGAGGAACAATTACTTTACACGGATAGATTTGCTTCCTGTTGTTCCAATGAATTTTTAAGTGATCTTAGATATATACAAGAGGAGATGGGTGTAAAGTTTGATAGGTTTGATGAATTATGTGCATGTGTGGCTTCTATTAAACAATCATTGTTAGGATCAACTCCTTTTAATAAGACCCTTTGGAAATTTTTTGAGGAAAGCCTCCTAACCGTGAACTATAAGTTTAATGAATTAATGGGTTCGTATACATCACAACTTGAGGAAACAATTGAGGGGGATTTAGCCGAACATGAGCATATTGAGCAAAAAGACCTAGGTTTTATGATCAATGACTTTGAATCTCAAGGAACACATGATGAATCCTTTAGGCAAATTAAACATAGTAATCATGTTATCGGGGAATATTCTTATGAATCGGACTTAGAACTTGAAATGGCTAGAGAAGGATTTGAGATACTTAGAAACATGTTTGGGTTAGATTCTACTAAAACACATGATGTGGATATAATTGATATAGAGACAAGGAAGGATGAGGTAAATAACACAAACCTACAAAGTACCCCACAAGTCCTACCATCATTCGAGGCATACACACCGCCCGTGACTTACCCGGAAGAAGTAGAAGGGACTATAGTAACCCCAATTGAAGTAGAACCTTTGGAAGAAACAAAACTAGAAGAAATAGGTTTGAATAATTGTAGTCATAACCTTTCTTTTAGTCCTATGGAAGTTCCTAGTCTTGATGAGCCGGAGCCTCAACCAAAACCGTTACCTAATCTTCCATCCTTGGATGAAAATTTAGGAATTGAATTAGGTCCCGATCCACCCATCAAAACATATAGTCCGGGTAGTCTTAAGTTTAAGGTAGTAGACATTAAGCCTTGTAGTGAGGAAGACAATATAGGAGTGAAAAATGACCTTACATGTCTACATCACCCATTCATGATTGATCACAAGAAACATTATGGGTTTAAACCGGGTCTATTGGGTCAAGATGGATTCCCAATTAGGAGTCTCTCGAAGTTGTTAGAAAATGATCCCTTTTTAGGAGAACACTTTAAGTCACCCATTGACCAAAGTGAACTAGGTAAGGTTATGATGAAAGGAGCACACCCCTTTGAGTATATAATTCATCCACCACTCTTTCCTCACGCGGCATACTTCCACCAAGATGGTGTGTATCGCTACTATCACCCGCACTTAATCCTAAGTGTAGGAAAAACCTCTCCTTTATCCGTTAAATAAGGGTAGAGTCAGGCTCGTGACTCGAACAAAAACAAGCGCTTCTTGGGAGGCAACCCAAGCTTTATTTGCTTTGTGTGTTTATTTATTTGTTCGTTTGATTTTATTTGTTTCCGTATGTATGTTTAATTTTTATTATTATTGATTCATGTTCAAAACTAAATTGTGAAAATGCTTTATTTTGTTTTTAACCTCGTCTTAACTACATATAAAGGTATTTTGCAAAAGTTAAGTGTAAGGGAAATCCAAATCAGTTTAGTAGAACAAATGAACATGAATCGTAATAATAATAAATTAACATACATATTAGTATTTGTTTGAGTCAAATGCTTGTATCGAGTCATAATGATATTTTGCAGGAATTCCAGGAAGTAAGGTATAGGTTTTTCCAAAAAATTTCCGGAAACTTAACATGAGAATTCTGTCAGATCATTTCTGACGGCGTCAGGCTTTACAACCTGACGGCGTCAGGTTTTAATTTTCTGAAAATTTTAAAAGTTTTGTTTTAATAAAAAGTTTTTATTAAATCTCTAACTTATAAACTCCAGGAATCTGCAAAATTATCATTACACAAGCATTATATCCTTATATATAGAATTTATCCCGCCGATGTTATGCAGGTTTTCGTGTTTGTTTTCTCAGGTTTAACAGGTTATTTTGGACAAGGAAATGTATGTGGAATCAAGCTTTTGGCGATGCATTAGTCTTGGAGCTTCTACATTCTCTTGGAAGAAGATCTAACCATGTTACCACATTATCCACCGAGCGAATCAGGGGAGTATTTGATTTCATTCTTTTACCTTATTTACTTTTACATCTTGTTATTTGAACATTGGGGACAATGTTCATCTTAAGTGTAAGGGGGGGGGGGTAAAGTACGATACATTAGAGAATACAATTGCACTTGATTTTTGTTTGTTTAATGGTAGATGTGTAATAAAACTGAGATAAATACCTGTTAGGGCAATTTTAGTGCCAAATTTAAATTTTTTTACAACATATAGGAGTGAAACTTTGGTTTTAATAAGCGTCTCACGGATAGGAGTTATATGACTAGCACAAAAACCGTACCACTAAAATTTTTTTCCACCCCCAAATATGTGAGGTTCGCCCCTAGAATTGGTAGGAAAAGCATTTATGCTATGATGTGTGTACCGGTAGCACTTAGATTCTAGAACTTGCGTTAGGACCATTCCGAGACCACAAGTGAGACTACATTCGTGTAGTTAGATTTACTACATGATAAGAGGCATTAGGATTAACCCACTGTTTTACACCTGTGTTTTTGTTATAATTACATTGGCTACATTGGTCAAGTAATTCCCCCACACCCTTTGCGTTGTACTCATTTTTAGTACACGATACCCCGAGTACACCCCTCAGAGCCTATCTTTTCGTTTCGACCTTTAAGCATTTTACTTAAAGGAAGAATTTGTTTACACCCCACTTAAATGTACACCCAAATCGCCTTAGCCTACCTTGTGTGCACTCATCTTTAGTGCATTATTGTGACAACATTTGTTTAAACCCTTAGTTAATTATCTAATTGATTACATGGTTGCTAAGTCGAGTCATATCCTTGTACATATTGTTTTGGGACGATTGGGACTTATGGGTAAAGTACTAGTGTAATGGAGTAATGGGGAAGAACATCATTTATTACCCCCATATGTAGGGGTGTGATTCGGGTTGACCCGGTCGGGTTCGGGTCAACTCGGGTCAAGGCCCCTAAAAAAATACCCGAACCCGACCCTGTTTGAACTCGGGTCAATTCGGTTCGGGTCAATTCGGGTCTCGGGTCAACTCGGGTCGGGTCAATTCGGGTTGGGTCAGCTCGGGTTTGGGGTCAACCCGAGTTTTTGCCTTGTAAATTGTCAGTTTTCTTGGGTCAATCGGGTTCGGGTCGGGTTCGGGTCGGGTCAAGGCTCCTAAAAACATACCCGAACCCGACCTTGTTTAGAACTCGGGTCAATTTGGGTTGACCGATTGACCCGAATATAAATTCGGGTCAATTCGGGTTGACCCGAATTGACTCGGGTCGGCTCGGGTTCGGGTCGGGTCGGCCCGAATGACACCCCTACCCATATGTGCTAAATATTAAAAAAAAAAAAAAAAAAAAAAGTACTCCAAGTGTTTCGATTATCTTAATTCGAGTCATTAGAATAGTTATTTGTAAAGTTATGTAAAAGTTCAAGTGTAAGGGGAATGCAACGCCCCTATGATGTATTATTTTTGGATGGTAGGGCAAGAGTGTATGAAAAAAAAAAAAAAAAATCAAGAAAAAAAAATGAGAAAAGAAAAGTAGAAAAAACATACGGACTACCATCCCGTTTCATTTTATGTTTGTTTTATGTTTTTGTTATTTTGTTTTTAGCTTAAGTCGAGTCTAGTCTTGGCTTAGCCACGCCATATTGTACATGTAATTAATCAAGATCTTTAACTCGCCACTAGTAAAATATCCCTTATCCAACAAAACCGTGTTTATCATATCCCTACACCTCACGTTATAACCCATTTAAAAGCCCTCTTTGATAGTTTATCTTAGGTGCTTACACCTAGTGGAGGAGGTTTTCGATCCTTTCCCAAGCCTATGGTAATCTATTTGCTATGACAGGTAGTGAGAGATATTATCCGTTTTCATTTATGAGATTTATTTTGATGACACCTGAGAGATGTGAGTATCTAAACACTACTTGTGAGGTGCTAGTTTGTAATCTCCGTGCTTATTATGATTAAAATGGAACGATTATTTGTTGTAATTACTTTTATATTAGCATTAAATGACCCCTAACTTGTATTTTGATTAGAATAAAAGCGCATTTGCTTGAGGACAAGCAAATCTCAAGTGTAAGGGTATTTGATGAAGCGAAAAGTGTACCGCTTTTAGGGGGTCATTTAAGCCCTAAATCGTATTTATTTGATCAAATATTGCCCTAAATCGTTCCTTTTGTCATTTTAGGTACTTTGGAGAAGAAATCTGGAAAAGGAAGCATTTTGGACGTTTTTGGAGCATAAAAGTGAAGAAAACGGCAAAGTCTCAAAATTGGCAGGAAAAGTACCTTTGACGGCGTCAAGGATTGCTCTTGACGGCGTCATGGCTTGGCAAAAGAGGTGGACATGAAAAATACACATGATAAGCCAGAGAATTTTACAATGAATTTCTGACGGCGTCACCCTTTGAAGTGATCAAGGCCATCACGGTTTAAGTTAAAGAGGGACGGCGTCAAGCCCATTTCTGACGGCGTCAAGCCTTGATAAGCCAGAGCGGATTTTGGAGCACTAAAGAGGGACGGCGTCAAGAAGGCCATCCGGGAACCCTAGACACGGCGAGGTGACGGCGTCAAGATCTACAACGTGACGCCGTCAGCCCTTAAGTTCTATATATAGTTTTGCAATTTTTTGTTATTAGTGTGCAACTTTGTGAGGAGAAACCCTAAGACGAATTTCTGCCATTTTTAAGGGTTTTCATACCCTTGGATCTCCCATGTTTAATTGAAGATAAGTTTTCATTTAATCAATCAATATGTCTATGTGTTGTTTGATTATATCTTGTTCTTGTCTTTTAATTAACATGCTAGGCTAGATTTATCTTGTGTTTGCTTAGATCTAATGAAACCTAACTATTGATTATTGGTTATTAGTGTGTTATTAATTGTATTGGATGATTGTTTATCGATGTTAGGCTTAAGAAAACTGGCTAACTTCCTATTCGGTAACTTGCTTGAACGTCTTAAGAAACATGAACCAATGCGTACTAAGGTTTTTATGGTTGTATTTAATGCATGAGCGAATTCTAGTGATCCCATGTTAGGAGCTTCTTATCCGGCTCGACATAGGAGTGAAGTAGGAGCTTATAGAGTTGGGGGAGTACGTACGCCACCCCACGATTGGTATTAAGGAATACACCCGTCATCCACGCAATTAATACACACTAATCAACCGGTAAAAGATAGTTAGGGAGTAAGGAAATCTAAGTAAACACATTTCTCTCCACATAAGTTTCACAACTCTTTTCATTTTCAGTTATTTTATTTTATTTGCATTTGTAGTTATTTGGGTTAGTTGACTAGCAACTAATTCCGCCCACTCATTCAAACCCGAGATTTTACTTGCTTTCATAAAAACATAAAAAATACAAAAAAGAATCTTCCCTCACCCTTAGACCTATTAGAGTAGTTTTTCAATCCTAACGACACTATTCCTTGTGGAGAACGATCAATCCCCCGTACTTACCACTACACTATACTACATCGGTCAGGTACACTGCCTGGTGGGGTTGTAAGCCTCTTGAGATCCCTCGAGAGGTAAAACCTGTTGTAAGGTCGCAAAACCACGCATCAGTTATATTATTGGTATTTTTGAAAACACTTTAGGAAAAGTGTTTTATTTATTTATTTTATATTTTATTTTATTTTTATTTTTATTTTTTTTATAAAAATGAGAAACTTACGAGGAAGGGTCTTCAAAACACGATCCAACGAACGAAATTCAAACTCTTCTCAAGCCTTCCCCGGCAGCGGCGCTATTTTTCATATGTCGTTTTTAGTATATATTTTTCCAAGATAAAACATAACGTATGCGTTTTCCCCGGGTTGTGTCCCAACGAAGGTCAAATTCGAGTTTTCGTTTCGGTGTCGAATAAGTGTGGTGAATGTGTGTAAAAAGTGTAATGATTGGTGATTTTATACTACAAATAATGAAATATTAAATGAAATCTACAAATTAAGCTAAGGGAACAATTAAACTAAGCACGTAATACTAAGAACGAAAATCAGATTTAAAAACGAACGCGACGACTTTTAAAACGTAATTAAAAGTGATTTTCTAAAATTTAAGTCCTAAAATTATAAAATTATTTTTCTTAAATCCTAAATATAAAAAGAAAATTTTGGGAAGAAGAAAAATATTTTTTTGACTTTTTATGAATTCTTTGGAAAAATCTGAAAAATTCTGAGTAAATCTAAAACTTAATTCTAAATCTAGGAAAAATAAGTTCAGAAAGTGACCTAACCCTAATAAGCAGAAACAGCCAATAAGCAGTTTGAAAATAAGCTAAAGTGTTCCAGAAATTATCAAATGCTCATAAATGATGCTAGGGACTAATTCATGCTTAATTCAACTTAGAAAGGTTAAATAAGCCAAAGAAATAAGCACTTATACTTCTGCACAGCTTATGGCTTAAGAAAGGTTCAAATGCTAACTGCTTATTTTGCAGACCTAATTAAGCTATCTAAATAAGCTAGAAACTCCAATCCCAGATACTGCTTTTCAAGCTTGCTATATGAACTAGCTATAAACCAAAAATGAAAGCTTCAGCTTATCTGGTTAAGCCACAAACAAGCCTAGATCAGCAGCTAGAAACCATGGTTTGCACTAAACAAACTATGACAGCAGTGTATGATTTTGGCGCAAAACTTTGTGCAAAATTGACCAACTCTTATCCTGCTCTTAGAAACTTACTCAAAAACCTATGACCAACTTCAAAATGCCACAGAGGGACTCCAAATAAGCTCAGCTTATGCTGAGCTTATTGAAGGCAGTTAGCTCACTAAAGTTGAACCTATGTGTTCAAATCCTTCAAATCACCTCTAATGAACTAATAAACTCTTATAAACAGCTAATATTACCTAATTTAAGCAATACTAAAGTACTTAGATAGGCAAAACTTCAGTAACAAAGCTAGAATACCCCTAACTGTAACTAATCCAAACACCCTTTAATAAACTGAAAATGCTATATTAAACTAGAAACTGCAACTATGAGATATGAAACTGATCAAACTAAGATTACTTAAGCTACTTAACAACTGAAAAGCACTTTCTAACCTATATAATCTCTAAATCAGTAGTAGCATATATTTAAGCTATTAATGTAAAACTAATGAAACTTACAAGTAGGAAATGGGTGAGAATAGATCTGAACCAAACCACAAACTATCACCAGGCTTATCCAATAAGCCAGAAAATAACCAATAAGCCTTCCAGTACCAGATTATCCTTCTACAAGTGCTTATGTTGACCACAGTTGACTTGATGTTGACTTTTTGACTTAATGGAGATAGGAACTGATTTGATCTAACCAAAAGCTTACAATAAGCTAGTGAGCTTATTTAAGCTTATACTACTCATAAAACAGCTTGTTGAAGCTGGAGTTTTAATTCTTTTTTGTATTTTTTCACTAATTTTTGAATATTTTTTGGATTTTTCTGAAACAACTTGAAATATTATGGAAAGTAAAAGTTGAAATTAACAATATATATTTATAAGACTACTGAAACACATAAGAAGCTAAGATCTGAATAAAAACTTTAAAGAGAAAAGGATTAAATTAAACTAAACAAAACTTTCATTAACTGAATTTCTGAAAATTACAAAAGGAATTTAAGAACTACAATCTAGAAACTAAAATTGACAGAGTAACACTAAAAAAACTGGAAATCAAATTACAACTGAAATATAAAGATTACACTACGAAAGCTTTTAAAATGAAATTAAAATACACTGGCCTAAATTTTCTAAGACATGAAAATTGGACAAATCTAACTAATGAGGAGAGCTCCCTATTTATAGGCTTCTTCTGAACCTTCCAGGCCTGCCACCTTGGCAATCCGTGTGCTCTTGAGCTAATCATCACCCTTAGATCACGTCCCATCAACCACAGCCCTTAGATCATGCGTGTGAGGTGGCTCGGCCAATCAGCTGCTCCCACGTGTCCCCCTTGGTGTCCGGTGCTTCTAGAAAGTCTAATGATTGGGTAATTATTGTTGGAACGAGGTAATTGATGTGTACGGTAAATTAGGGTTTGACGAACAGTAATTATCTGGGTGAAAGGGGAAAGAGTTTGGCGCGTTTGTGGGTGTGTTTTTATATAATTTTTTGACTGAATATAATATATACTTTGACCGGGTATAATGGTATGGATGGGTCGGGTAAAGGTTTTGTGGACTGGGCTGGTAGGTTTTAAGGGTTGGGTTGGGTTTAAGTGTGGAATGGGTTATTTATAAATCCGGGTATTAAAGGATTTAAGGATTTAAGTTTCAAGGACCAAAGGTGTAAATTTAGAAATCTAAGGGACTAAAATTGCCAATATTCCAAAGTTAATCTAAGGGCTTAATTTGTAATTTGGTGAGACTCTAAGGGTGGATTTTGACTTTTGACCAGACATGTCTCTCCCGGCTTCGACTTTAAATCCTTTCCAAATCTCGTGCTCGTTTTCCCTGGTTTTTCGTGTCTTTCTTCAATTTTCATGATATCCGTCCCTGCATATACAAAAACACAATATCTTTTGGCATTATGGTCGGGTTTTTGGTCATTTTGGTCCGGTTTTTGGTCAAGAAAAGGTATGTGTTTCACACAAACCACACCACAACGCCGCCGCCGTTTCCACACCAACTATCACAACATTCACATTATATCCCACCACCGTGAGCCATTCGTGAAGACTACGCGCCACCGCCGCCTTGTTATTTAGTTTTTCGTTTGGTAAGTGAAAGTTAAACAAAGATCGGGTGATAAAGATTAACAGAAACACCGATTCACCACGTGTACGAATCGGTGTGGGTTTAAAACGGATTTTTAATAATAAAAATGGGTTGAAATGTTTTGGTATCATCGTTTTGAGTCGAGTTTGTGTCGAGGGTTTTGATATCGTGAGCATAAGCTCACGGTCGAGCTTATTTTTGTGACTTATCGAACTGATTTTGTGGCTTATGGGAGCTTATTTGATTTTTGGTTATGATTTTGTTTGCTGTCGTAACGATTTTGGGCCGAGACCCAAAGGATTTATGGTTTGGTTTTGGTTTTTGAAATCGTTTGAGCCGCAACTATCTTGGGTCCGATTGGTTTTGTTTTTGGGCAACGTTGGTTCGAAGCTGAGACCTTGAAGGTTTCGGCGTGGTAAGTTTGTGTTTTATCGTTTCCATATTATTGTGTCGAGTGGATTGGATTCGGATTGGATTTGATTATTTTTGTGGAGCCGTAGGTTAGTTTGGGCGAAGTGGTTGTGTTATAGCCGAATGATATTGATTGATATATTGAACTTGGAATTGGTACTTGTGGTTGTTTGAGCGAAGTCGCGTTGCCACCGAGACTTTGTAGTCTCGGCGTGGCCTCGACAAGCCAATAGATAACTTGAACTTATTATTTTGGACGTATGGACTTTATTATTGATTTGGAAGAATAATTAATATGTTGATTTTTTGACCCGGCTTATAGCCGTGGGAGTCGTGGAAATATAAATTGATAAGTTATTGAATCTCGTGACATATTAGAAATCAAAAACAAACGGAAAAGTTTGGAAATGGTAAATAAATAACAATTTAATTGTTAGTTAATAAATATAAACATTATATATTTTTGGAAATGTAAGTTTATGAAATAACGGAAAACGCGAGGTTACGAGAACGTATCGAGGCGCATTTGCTTTAGTATATTTTATTGCTATTTGTGGGAAATAATCGAGATGAATTGGTTGGTAGTCGAATTAATTGGGAAATTGCAACACCAAACTTGATATATATATATATATATATATATATATATATATATATATATATATATATTATATATATATATATATATTTTTTTTATTGGAATGAAAGCTAAATAAGTCACTTGACTTGGAACGTTCTACGAACGAATAAGTCATGACGAGTTTTTGTTAAATAAAACACATATATTTTATGAAACCTAATGGATTATAACCGACGACTACCAACCCTTTCAGTTAATTGGTGTGTTTGTTATGTGTGATCTTTGTGAGTCACTTTCCGTTTTGGTTACTTGTTTTTGGCGTGTGTACACTTGAGTCAACGTTGTTTCACCACTACACCAACGATGATACTAAACGCTAATAAACGGATATAACGAGAATGTTTTGGAAGTGGAATTGGAATAATATTTGGGAATGAGAATAGTTAACTTTTGGAAACTTTTGCACTCATTAGGATATACGTTAAGACCAGTTTTATATTATTAGGTTGTGCGAGTCCGTTGTGCCGTGTGTCATAGTTGCCGTTGTGCTTGTACCTCCGTGTACCGTTGTGCCTGTCTTCTAAATACCATTGTGATTAGCTAGATGCCAGTTGTGTCAGTTGTGATATTTGCATTGTTGTGGCTAAGGTGAGTTCATTGCCCCTACTTTTACTTATTTTACAACTATTTTGGGGGAGAATACATGCTCGTTTTTAACTAAACTCAATGCTTTTGAATGTTTTTATGTCGTGATCTACTGCTTTCATGATTTTGGACAATATGTGTGCTTTGATTGTGATATGTGCCTTATTGTGTGAAATTCAATTTGTGTAACTTGGCCTGAACTTGCGCAACTGTTTAGTGATGCATTGATTTTATAATTTTGGGAAGTGGCACCCAATATAATTTTGGGAAGTGGCACCCAGTATATCATTTGGGAAGTGGCACCCAGTCTATGTGTGAATCAATTATGCGTGTTTGCAGTCTGAGGTTTAGCTGCTGCTAGTTTGTGATATTTGTTATGTGCTCACATTTGTATATCTTGCTCACTATTGTCCTACGCTTCATTATCCACAGCTTCGTGGTTTAACTCTTAAACCTATGAACTCACCAACCTCGTGTTGACACTTTTAGCATGTATTCTCAAGTTTAAGGCGATAGCAAACTGTTGGAAGGCGCTTGGCAAGGGGCACGATCATAGAAGACTATGAGATATATTTTGGACCGCTTTATTATTATGGGCCTGTATTCCGCACTATATTTTGAATGATGTAAACTTAATGTTTTGATAATGAAATTTTCTTCTAAACGATTGAGGTAAAACCGTTCTTTGTACCTTGTGTTGTGGTACCAATTGAGTAGCACCCCAGAGACATTATTTTCTGATGCGACCCGATTTTGGGGGTGTTACACGGATCGCTTTAGAAAAGACCCAAAACGACGAAATAAATTCATCAAACGTAACACATCATTTATATTTAAAAAAATTAAATATATTATATCTATAAGTTTTTCTTTAAAAACAATTGTAATGTTATCCAATTGAGAGAAAATATATGCCCGTTTGTGCCCATTTAACTTTTAAATGGGCAATATATACCCATTTCAAAAAAAGGAGTAGGCTAAATGTGCTCAAATCTTTTAAAAATTTGCCCAAATTAGCCAATTTTTTTTTTATTTTGGGCACAAATTGCCACCTCTAATTAAGTGTTTTGTGTGATTTTAGAAATTGGTATTGACAACACTTCATCATCATTTGAGATGACAACATCATCATACCAGTTTCACTTTAACAAAGTGAGACTCAAATATGGATCGTGTAACAATTCGTATTTTCCAGCTCAAAACTTACATATAAGCTCAAAATTATTTACTTTGAAAGTTTACTTAATTACCTTTACGCGTAATCGTTAACTTAAATTACATAAACCGGAAAACGACATTTAACGTAAAACGGCATTTTCCCAGGTCAATGTTTGACTGAAAACTCGAAACATTCATTTTTAACATTTACGTGCTTGATTTAAACTAAAACCGGGAGGTTATCCCACGTACTGTGAAAAACGTTATTGAACGCGTAACATCACTAGACTAAGTATGATCTACATTAAATAAGTACATTATTACTCTTTATAAACTTATTTTATAAGACATTGCATTTACTTTTACAATTTTTACGTCAAACACATACATTTTTCATTTTATCTCGCGCATACATGTAAATACCCAAGCACTCACCACCTTTGTAATGTACACACTTACACATTATAAAACTACAAAATTTAAAATTTTCCCTTCCTCCCATATATCACAAAACCGGCCACCCCTTTCAAAACACCAAAACCATGGGTCAAAATACAACAAAACTAGTACTAACCATGTCATAATGTCAACTAATAAGTCAAATGGTGAAGTAAGCTAAACAAACACCTCCTAGGCATCATCTTTGGTCCCCCACCCCCCGCAATCCAAGAGTTTCCAATCCAAGTTAAACATATCTATGTACTTAATGGGATTTGAATTGGTTTCATGTCTTTGATTGTGATTATAAATACAAAGTCTACTAGCATTTGTTACTTACAAAAAAATCAGTCACCTCATTTTGTGCACTCCATACCCACGACACACATACACAAATATTTTTCCAAGTTTCCAAGAGTATTTAGCAAGATTTGGGTAGTATAGTTGTTAGTTGGTGTTTTAATTTAAAGACTTTGGGTTATATATCAAGTTAAGGTTTTTGCAAGAAAAAGTGTTGTTCAAAGTTTAGTTAGTATTTTGGGTTAAGCTCTTGGTCATATTTCACTAATCTCACAAAATCTTTGTAAGTCTTTAATCTCATCTCAGTTCTCTACTTTTTACACACTTTTTTACGTCACTACATACTTATTTTCAATCACCATACATGTTTGTGTAAAAATATTACATGTTTAAAAGATGACGTAACCAAAATATGGGTTTTTATGTTAAAAATATAATTCTACATTTTATATATTATTCTTGGTATGTTATTATAGTTCTTGATATATTTGTGTAGCGTTGAGATTAAAAACATGTTAGATTACTTATATTGAGGCTCTTGATAAAATTGGTGGAAGGGATATTGTTAGAAATGGTGTTGTTGGATTTGTTGATTGGATTAAAGAGGTTTATTCAATAAAATATAGTTGCTGTTTGGATTTGTTTTTAACATAAATCGGACATTAGGACTCGGGTCGGGAAATCTAGGGCTTGGGAATTAGAAAATATACTCAAATTCCTTTCCGTGGACATATTATTCATTAAAAACGGACATATAACAAAGAAGTTACGGCGATTTAAAGTTTTGATGAAAACTATACTATTTTTCAGAAAAACTGCACTATTAGAAATAATAGATGCTGATTTTTAACTTTGGAACCATTTTTGAGTCGTTTAAAGTCGAGATTGTCAAAAACTTATAGAAGACTTTAGTTAGTATATATTTAGTCATTTATGAAAAGTCCAAGACCTAGTTAAACGGATTTATAACGAAAGAGTTACGGTCATTTAAAAATTTCAGGAACTTATATTTATAAGTTTATATAAGCTTATTTCCTAAAAATGAGTGTCATAAGTTACAAGATAAGCGAAACGACAAATAGACTTTTTGTAAACTATAAAAACGATATTATTTAAACGCGAATAATATAGTCGAGATTATTTATAAAAAATAAGTAACATAACTTTCAAAGATCGGACAATATGAGAAATTTTGACAAAGTGTCGGAACGTATACAACTTTGACGTAAACTACATTTTTACTTATTAAACTTAAACGCAAACATGTACCGGTGATATTGGATTTATAAAAAGCAATGTTGCAAAAATCGTGAATCGGTAGTCGGGCGGTCGACCACCCTGCAGCAATTAATCAGTCAAGGCGGGATTAATCGGTGATTAATCGGATTGGCATTTCCTACAAGTTTTGGGTATTTCTGGAGATCAAACTAAAGATCTTAACTGATTCCAAGCCTACTATGTTTCCAAACCTCAATAATAGGCTCCAATTCGGATTATGAGGCCCATTGTGCGTTATAAGTGAAATAAACGAACCCCAAATTACGTAGAATGCCTAAATTATTAATTTTTAAAAAGTTGACCGATTAGTCCGATTTTTTACCGATTTGGCCGATTTTTGACTGATTTTTTCCTAGGCCTATTTTTTCCACCAATTTTCAAAAATCAACAAGGTATCCCGAGAGACGAGAGAAAAATTAGGTGATTGACCCAAGGAACGCGGTTCAGGTTACTCCTTAAGGTCTTAATGTTTCTTTTGGGCGTAGAATCTCTGCCGAATGGGGAGTTTAGCAAGTTCAGAGTACGACCCTGAAGGAGGATGTTGATTGCTACTAGCAATCCGTTGGCTGTCTCAGTAGTGTACTTAGTACTTAACGCGGAAGGTTCAGCATTGGTTGAGTGTAAGGTTTGAGGTGGAGGCGACTGTAACAAAACCACAACAAAACAAGGCCGAATAATAAATCCAAATCCGGAATGAGGTCCAAATTCAAACATAGCCAAAACCAATTCCAAATGTAGCCAAAATCAAATCCAAACACTCCAATAAGCTCAAATGGGCTTATTACAATCTCGAGGAGTTACAAATAAGCAACTCGGATTCAAACGGTGCCAATTGGGTCTAACCCGACCCGATGCAAACTACGGTCAGATGGCGACAAACAGAAATTCCATATAAATGGAGAAGTATAGCGGTGCCAGGTGTATTACGGTTTATGAGGTGTTATGATGCCAGTGTGTTGTGTGTAGATGTGAATGTCCATGTTAGGCAATGATTATGTACACACACAGGAATTCTGAAACTTTCAGAAATCAAGTAGAAAATCAATCTGGACATAATTCAAGTATAACTACTCTCAGTATCGCAAAATTTACCTCTGAGTTGGACATAGGTGATCAGGCTATGTCCCACTGTCCCTGGTCGAATATAGGTGATCTGTCTATATTCCACCGAGGTTCAATAAATTTTGAAATACTCAGCTCAGTTATACCAATAATATGTCCCTTACTTTTAAAAGCTACTTAAATAATTAAGGCGAATGTCCACACTTGAGGATGATTGATGAGATTGCGTAGAGAAGAGGCGTAATGCTACGACGAGTATGATGCGTGTGCATAAGTATGTCGAAGATACTTATAGTAGATAGCGAAAATAGATGGATATACTTATCCAATAACAGTGCGCACATCCCATCAATTATATTAGCAATAAAAATCACAAATGAGGCATCAGCTTGGCAGGCAGGCATGTGGCGGTCATAGGGTTAAGTTTTCGTAAAAGCAGTTATAGTCTAGGTTTTAAAAATACCCAGTTCTCTATAACCAAGGCTCTGATACCAATCTGTAACACCCCCAAAATCTGATTTAGCGGAAGCATACATGTTTGGGTGCTACTAAATTGGTATTACAACACAAGGTACAAAGAACGGTTTTACCTCAACCGTTTAAAAGAAATTTCATATTCAAAGTGTTTTGTTTACAACATTTCAAAAATGGTGCGGAAATATAAGCCCATAAGAGAAATCAAGCGGTCCCAAATACATCAGAGTCTTCTATGACCATGCCATGCCATGCCAAAAGCCTCCACAACTAGGTTATCGCCTTAAACCTGAAAATACATGCTAAAAGGGTCAACACGAGGTTGGTGAGTTCATAGGTTTATGATAAAGCAATAAAGATTATGTGAGTTCAATAATAGTTTTGTGATCATTATGTCGCTCACAATGTCATGATAATAAAGTTTACCTTAAAGAAAAATTAGAGATGTGGACCATGAGTAGGGTATGTGACCATTACCACGACTATAATGTCACACATAATAAAATAGTTTATTACGCTATCACTAAGTTCATGCAACCAAAGCTATAACAGTGTGCATGCTGTAGAAGCATGTTAAATATAAAGGCCCGACAAGTGTTTATCCCAGACACTTGTGTTTCGAAATGGTATACGTTCGTTTGCCTATCCGGTCAATCCGAACGGGGACGTTACTCCCAATAGATCTATTTATAACATTCGCGCTTCCCAGTAGGAATTGACGGTTCATGAGTTGGGCATAATGGGACATAACAGGGATTAGGCTAATCCACATAATAGCATAGACAATGGTTTGGTCTATAAAAGAGTTTTGCATATTTCTCACCCCAATTGTAAAACAAGTTTAAATAGAGTAGGGCTATAAACTCACATATAACATTTAAACTTTGTGTTCAGAGTAAGGTAAACCAGTGTGCAATAAGCAGATAAATCATGTTCTCAAGTAAGAACAATAAAAGAGTTTAAGTATAAACAAGCATTGAGTTTAATTAAAAACGAGCATGTATTCTCCCCCAAATATTTATAAAATAGGCACAACGGTGCCGGATCGGCACAACCTAATATATATATAGTTATCTCAGAATGCGTCTCGTAAAGTAAAAGAGTTTTCAAAAGACAAGCGTCTCAGTTTTCGTGGATTACTCGTATCAAAGTTTGTAAAAAGTTTAGTTTTAACGTTTCGTGTGGTGGTAAGAGAACATAGAATCAAAATGTAACTCACGCCAAAGTATAATATATATCCCAATATATTATAAAAGAAGCAATAAAAGAACAGTCAAGAAATACTGACGAGGACTCAAGTTTACACACGTCAAAGAGGAATAGATAACGACACAGTCGAGAAAAATACCGATGGAAACCTGAGCCGAGAAAGGAATGACAAAAGAAGTCAGGGAAAATCGTGACCAAGGAAGATGTCAATAAAGTAATTCAATTAGTAAGTTTCGGTATTTACCCAATAATCCCCAATAATTTGGAAAACGTCAATTAAGTTAGGAAATGTAATTTAAGTTTTATAAGGAAACCCAATCATTAGATCAGTTAGCAAAACGTTTACTGATTCGATGGAATCAACACGTATTTTTCATCAAGGATTTACAAAGGTAATATGTAAACCCGGTTCATTTTCCCAACGAAGGATTGAATGGAATTTTGTGAAACGTGTGATGAATAGTGAGAATAAAGGGATTTTGGGTTTTTAAACTAAAATGAGTGAACATGAATTAAAAACGATTTAGAAAGAAAGTTAAATGACATTCTAAAGAACGCGTAATTAAAAACGTAAAAGAAAACTGAAAACGCGTTTAAACCAGGAAAACCCGAGCCTAAACGTCAAATTGATGAGATACTAACTCTACGGGTATCAAACTAATTTTCCTAACTCCTAATTAATAAAAGAAAATTTTAGAAAAAAGAATTTTATTTTTTTGACTTTTATTTAATTAGTTATGAATTAAAAACTGATTTAAAGAAAGTAAATGATTAAAAATATTAACTGAAAATGGAAAATAATGAAAAAATTCAGAAAAGTGCTAAATGTAATACTGGTCCTAGGAAAAATAAAATGGGGGTGCAAGCTTATACAGATAAGCTGTAATAAGCTGCTAAAGGGAAATAAGCAAAGAGGACTGAAAATGGTTAAATAAAAAACTTGGAAAAGATAAACTAGACAAAGACCCAAGGGCAGTTGGTTATCTGTGTTGTGTTGTGAGGCTTGGGAGGCTGAGGTCCAAGGTTCGAATCCTGGCCTCAGCTTTTTTTGCAAACTAATTTTTTTTTAATTTTTCTTTTCACAACCTCAAAAAGCACATGCAAATAAGCTGTTAATAAAACTATAATACTATTTAAAAACCACAAATAAGCTGGGATTTGAGCTATGGGAACAGAACAGTAGGCAAAAGGGATGAAATTAAACTACACTATGGGATAAAGGGACTGATAAGCTAGAATAAGCTAAGCTAAAAATGAAATAAGCTAAAGGAACCTAAGGGGAGTCTAAATAAGCTAGAAATATCAGAATGAGCCACTGAATAAGCAAATAAGCACTTGGGACTTACAACAAGGCTATAGGGTCTGCTGATGTGCACAGGGCAACTTAGTTCCAAAAGTGAAATTTCAAGCTTAAAAATAAGCAGTGGAAGCAATAAGCAAGATCCTAAAAACTCAAATCAGTCAAAGAACATACACCAAAGAACAGATAGAAGAGTTTTCAGACCTTAATGAGCTCAGTAGTTGCTTAAAAAATAAGCTGAAAAGGATGCTGTTCAAGACTAGCATGTATTGATGACTCAGTTCTTGCTTGTCATGGTAGGCAGCTTTTGAGCTACTTTTAAAGCTCTCATAAGCTGAATTGAGGTCTGAAAACTGTGAATTAGCAAAGGTGAATAAGCAGTATACTTAGATATAGTAAATCAGGAACTTATGAAAATGAATAAGCACTAGCACAATCCTTATATATCAGTTGCAGACTGCATACATGCCCTGAACAAACTATTTTTGCAAAAAATGGTCAAAACACTATAAAACCTAATGAACTAGATTAATTTATAGCAACACATCTTAACAACTAAAAGGAACTTAAAATCAACACCTAAAAACTGCTTATACTAGTAATGAACTAACAGAACAGTAAAAGGCTTAAAATCTAGCAGTTTCAACTAAAATCCATAAGACCTTAAAAATAGGCTCAAACAACTTAATAACAGCTCCTATGCTTCAAATGAAACTAATCTAACCCGGCTAAAAAGCATTTGAACAGTGATCACAGGTTTTGACCCATTTAACCCATTTTGCCAAACAGTCCTTTAGCAGACTGTTTTTGAGTATTGAGCTAAGCAAGACTGAATTAAGCTATGCTTTCTGAAAACAGTGGAACAACCAACCATATTGAAGCTAAAGAAGCACTAAACAAACCCAATTAAGCACTGAATTAAGTTAATTAGCAAATTTGACTGACTTTGACTTTTTGCTGACTATTAGACTTTTTGAAATTAACTGAATTAAGCAACAACAAATTCCGAACAAGCTATGAAATAGCTTAAAAGAGCTTATGAAACAGAAAATAGATCTTTTAAACCTTAAACAACAATTAATTTCGAATTACTGAATTGCAACTTATCTTTAATTATAACTAAAATCGTACAATGTTTTGGAACTGAAATTGGAACTGAGATTAGAGTTACAAAAGACTGAAATTAAACTAAACAATAAACTTTATCTAAATTGAGCTAAAATTACACTACTCCTAGTTTAAGCTAAAATCTACTCTAAAACTAACTAACTCTTCTCTGTGAGGGGGAGGGTTTTTATATCCTCCAAAATAGCTTCTCTCTCCCTCTTCATCAAATCCCAGCCCTTCAAATGGGTTCCATCAATCCCAGTCGTCCATCTTGATTTTGGCGGGAAAATTGGGTTAATGGGATTCCAACGTGGAATGGTCTCTCGTGAATGTTGTACTAGCTAAGAGCTAGAGGAGGGGGGAGAGGGTTGCGTGACAGGGGAGAAAGCATGGGGGACAATGATGTTGGGGGAACATGGATGCTAGTACTATCTTCTGGGGAAGGGTAAAAGTGAGGTGGTTTTGGCGGTAGACGGTTTTGGGAAGAAGGGTTGACTTTTTTTGTTGACTGGTTTTTTTAAACTAAAATACGGGGTTGGGTTGAATGGGTTTTTAGGTTGGCTGGGTTTATGATTGGGCTTTTAGGGTTAAGGGTTAATGGGGATTGGTTTTGTTTATTTTTGGGTAAAAGGGTTTAGTAAATTAAATTTAGCCAAAGGACTAACATGGTAATTTGCAAAAATCCAAGGACCATTCCTGCCAATACTGTAAATTCCGGGACCAATGTTGTTATTTTGCAAAAATACTTCCAAGGACCAATCTTGACAAATTTAGCATAATTATGATCCACTTTGGTAAATTTCTTCCCCGGCCTCAGCTTTTTGAACTTTTTCCACTCTTGTGCTCAGTTTTGTCCGTTTTTGCCCCGTTTTCAATCCTTTTGTACCTGAAACACATAAAACACAAACCAAGAATATTTGCAACAACATTTGATCTATTTGGGTGTTTTTGGTCATTTTTGTGTCTTATACGTGCATAAAATGATGAGTATTTACACACTCATCAATCCCCCACACTAAACTATTGCTAGCCCCTAGCAATCCGATCATGTGAAGTAATGAAAGGATCAAAAGAATACCAAGCATACCCCGTTTTGACTTTTTATTTGATGCAAGAAATTTAAACCAAAAACAAAAATAGATAACATGCTTGATTTCCAAAAATGGTATCATGGAACGGGATTCACACAAAATGGGTGCCTCCAGGGAATTGTAATCTTTATTCTTTTTTTTATACTCGCAACTAAGCTTAAACTCAATGTGCAAATGTTTATGTAAAATGCTAACGCTACTTATACTAATAATCTATGTAAGCCAAGACTTAACTTTTTACTCCCACAATTTATTCAAGTTAGGTGACTGTGCTTATTTTCAAAATTTTGATCACAAAAATCGACGTTTTTATAAAATTTTGACTAATATTAGGTGAAAGATAGATTTAAAATTTACAACAAGCAAGTTTCAAGACTTTATTCAACACATCAAAACTTATTGCATTTTGCAATATCATTCCATTTTATTCATCATTTTTTTTTACTTGTGCAATATAAACTAACGGAGTTTCACGGGAACCAAGACCTTACACCTTCCGGAATAAAGGATCCAAGGGCCATTACAACGGAGAATTCTAAGAATCTAAACATTCCTGAAATGAGGATCCAAGGGTGTTAGACCAAGACCTCACACATTCCTGAATTAGAGGTCCAAGGGCCGGTGTAAGAGGGTAGCCAAGACCTAAACGCCTTCCAGAAATAAGGATCCAAGGGCTGATCTTGAACCGTAGCTTTTTTAGCACATACATTTATTACTTAACTTTTGCATTACTATGACATATGCTTGTTCCGAAGTTTAAATAAATCTTTGAACTAGTATTTTTCAAAATCGTATGAAAAAATGAATTTTTGTGTTCAAATGTTTGAAAATAAGCACTTATTAAGTCAGATTAGTTATCTCCTGGGAGGAAAAGCCATAGATTACTTATATAAGCTCTAAAGAAAACCAACTATTCTACGCTTAGCATTTTCATTTGCACATATCGTAAAACCTTAGCCTAATTGTTAAGGAAGCAGCCAGATCAACACTCTGGCAGAGTCGGGATTCCCTTTGTTCTAACCTAATCAAGACTAAACACTTTTATTTTTTTCTTTCTTTTTTTGGTGCAAAGCACTTCTTTTTCATGCAATTTTTTATTTAAAAACGAAAAAAATTTAAAATTTTGGCCAAAACGGGGGTACTAGGGCACTAGAAGGTACATATGTGACAAAATTCGGGAGAATTCCCCCCCACACTTAGAATTGAATATTGCCCTCAATATTCAAAGTACCGGCTATTATGCCGACACTTAGAACGTAAAAAGGTAATACTAATAGCCAATTGTGTGACAGAAATCTCACTTTTCACAAACAGGATTAAAAAGATATCCCTTGATAAACGTTAGCAAAAAGATCGGATATTGGGCGGCTGGATTGAAAATAGGCGCATCAATCATCACGATCTAAGGGAAACCTGCAAACAAGGGCAAACAACACACAAACAAATCACAGTAGAGGAATCCCCGCACACTTAGTGTCAGAAAATAGAAAGAAGTCAAAAACATGGGTTGTCACCCATGTGGTGCTAATGTTTTTGTTAACCGAGTCACTAGCTTGACTCGACCCCGAATTCATTTGTTCTTGGGGAAGCATGTGGAAGAGAAAATCTCCATCGGACTTCCATTCGAAATGTTTGGATAAACATTGAAGTTCTTGAAAGTTCCACTCCGATGAGATACACCCGGCTCAAAAGAATGACAAATGGAGATGCCGGGGTCAAAAACTTTTTCCTCATTTCCAAAGGAGAGAAGGAGAGGACAAGTCACCGTATAGGTGAAGAAGGGTAGAAAAACTCGAACGACATATGTGAAGTCAATATAATGGCGATCCTCAAAGGGAAATGTCACATATGTCGGAGAAAGAATGTCCTTATCAATATCGGGATTAAAAATTGAGGTCACATCATCAAGTTTATGAATAATAGAGTCCTTGACCTCATCGTTCTCTAACTCTTCATCAAAGAGAGGATTTATTTTGCTAGAAAAGTACTCATCATCAAATTCAAAAAGAGAATTCGAATAGACTTTGAGACTTTCATTTTGAACTTCCTCATCAGAAAGTGATTCGTCATCACTAGAGGAAAAATCATCGTTTGAATTGAAAAGAGGGTTAGAAAACGTCCTGAAAAAATCATCAGTAGTGTCAAGAGGATGATCACTACGAAAAGAACCATCACTTTCACTGTCCGATATATCCTCAGACTCACTTGGGATTGGGATAAGGTTCTCAACACTAGACTTTATGAATTCGTCCGTTTCCTTTTCTGGAATAGTGCTAAGATGCTCATCCCCCATAATGAGAGAGTCCTCGGAGTCCAAAGTAGGTGATGTGGATGTGGTAGCAATGGACTGAGGGAGTTAAAAAATGGTTTTATTCATAAGAATAGCACTCTCCTCATAGTCCTCATCTTCGTCATCGAGCATGCAAGCCTTATTAAACAAGGAACGCTTTTGTGCTGCTCGTTCTATGGCGAGTAAATCTTCCATAGATTCACCATGACGATCTTCTTGGGTATGTTTAACAGCCAAATCATTAAGTGCATTCCTCACATCTTGAAAATTTTGGAATACATCTTTGAAAGCCAAATCCAGAAGATTATTCCTTGCATCATGAATGTCTTGGAATGATTCTTGAGGAGATGGCTGAGGCTGAGTTTGAATCGTTTGATACTGTGGAGGTTGGTCATGATAAGAATAGTCATAATTGTCACAAGGGCCATGCTCATAGACAAGCGAGTTCCTCGTTTGACAATCGGAATTATAGTGCGGACCTCCACAGAATTCACAACAGTAAAACTGTTGTGACTGACTCGGTGAATCATATGGATACTGGTCATAACCAAAGTTTTGATTGTTACACGAAACCTGCTCATAGACAAGCGTGTTTCTTGTTTGACAGTCAAAACCTTGGTGCGGACCTCCACAATATTCACAATAATAAGTTTCAGTCTCATGGTGCGGGGGTTGGTTAAGGAAATTGGTTGTTTCATTGTAGGGATTTTGGTCATAGACAAACCCGTTTCCCGAATTTACAATGCTACAACCGGGGCAATTTCCACCATTTAGAGGTCCCCCACACCATTCCCAACCATAATGGTAAGATGAAGACATAAAAAGAATTAAACGGACAGAGGGTGAGATAAAGAATTAAACGAATAGAAAGGATAAGAAGAATATTTTTGGATTTTTAGAAACATTTGAGAAATAAAAAGGGAAAGAGGAAAATAAATTTTGAAATGAAAATCTTTTTGGGTTTTTTATAAGAAAATATTTACGAAGAAAACGATAACTCCTCGGGAGAAGGGTCTTCAAAACACGCATCGACAAACGAGAATTAAAAATTCGCTTCAACCTTCCCCGGCAGCGGCGCCAAAAATTTGATTCGATGGAATCAACACCTATTTTTCATCAAGGATTTACAAAGGAAATATGTAAACCCGAGTCGTTTTTCCAACGAAGGATTGAATGGAATTTTGTGATTCGGTTTGTGAAACGTGTGATGAATAGTGAGAATAAAGGGATTTTGGGTTTTTAAACTAAAATGAGTGAACATGAATTAAAAACGATTTAGAAAGCAAGTTAAACGACATTCTAAAGAACGCGTAATTAAAAACATAAAAGAAAACTGAAAACGCGTTTAAACCAGGAAAACCCGAGCCTAAACGTCAAAATGATGAGATACCAACTCTACGGGTATCAAACTAATTTTTCTAAGTCCTAATTAATAAAAGAAAATTTTAGAAAAAAGAATTTTATTTTTTTGACTTTTATTTAATTAGTTATGAATTAAAAACTGATTTAAAGAAAGTAAATGATTAAAAATATTAACTGAAAATGGAAAATTATGAAAAAATTTAGAAAAGTGCTAAATGTAATACTGGTCCTAGGAAAAATAAAATGGGGGTGCAAGCTTATACAGATAAGCTGTAATAAGCTGCTAAAGGGAAATAAGCAAAGAGGACTGAAAATGGTTAAATAAAAAACTTGGAAAAGATAAACTAGACAAAGACCCAAGGGCAGTTGGTTATCTGTGTTGTGTTGTGAGGCTTGGGAGGCTGAGGTCCAAGGTTCGAATCCTGGCCTCAGCTTTTTTTGCAAACAATTTTTTTTTTTTAATTTTTCTTTTCACAACCTCAAAAAGCACATGCAAATAAGCTGTTAATAAAACTATAATACTATTTAAAAACCACAAATAAGCTGGGATTTGAGCTATGGGAACAGAACAGTAGGCAAAAGGGATGAAATTAAACTACACTATGGGATAAAGGGACTGATAAGCTAGAATAAGCTAAGCTAAAAATGAAATAAGCTAAAGGAACCTAAGGGGAGTCTAAATAAGCTAGAAATATCAGAATGAGCCACTGAATAAGCAAATAAGCACTTGGGACTTACAACAAGGCTATAGGGTCTGCTGATGTGCACAGGGCAACTTAGTTCCAAAAGTGAAATTTCAAGCTTAAAAATAAGCAGTGGAAGCAATAAGCAAGATCCTAAAAACTCAAATCAGTCAAAGAACATACACCAAAGAACAGATAGAAGAGTTTTCAGACCTTAATGAACTCAGTAGTTGCTTAAAAAATAAGCTGAAAAGGATGCTGTTCAAGACTAGCATGTATTGATGACTCAGTTCTTGCTTGTCATGGTAGGCAGCTTTTGAGCTACTTTTAAAGCTCTCATAAGCTGAATTGAGGTCTGAAAACTGTGAATTAGCAAAGGTGAATAAGCAGTATACTTAGATATAGTAAATCAGGAACTTATGAAAATGAATAAGCACTAGCACAATCCTTATATATCAGTTGCAGACTGCATACATGCCCTGAACAAACTATTTTTGCAAAAAATGGTCAAAACACTATAAAACCTAATGAACTAGATTAATTTATAGCAACACATCTTAACAACTAAAAGGAACTTAAAATCAACACCTAAAAACTGCTTATACTAGTAATGAACTGACATAACAGTAAAAGGCTTAAAATCTAGCAGTTTCAACTAAAATCCATAAGACCTTAAAAATAGGCTCAAACAACTTAATAACAGCTCCTATGCTTCAAATGAAACTAATCTAACCCGGCTAAAAAGCATTTGAACAGTGATCACAGGTTTTGACCCGTTTAACCCATTATGCCAAACAGTCCTTTAGCAGACTGTTTTTGAGTATTGAGCTAAGCAAGACTGAATTAAGCTATGCTTTCTGAAAACAGTGGAACAACCAACCATATTGAAGCTAAAGAAGCACTAAACAAACCCAATTAAGCACTGAATTAAGTTAATTAGCAAATTTGACTGACTTTGACTTTTTGCTGACTATTAGACTTTTTTAAATTAACTGAATTAAGCAACAACAAATTTCGAACAAGCTATGAAATAGCTTAAAAGAGCTTATGAAACAGAAAATAGATCTTTTAAACCTTAAACAACAATTAATTTCGAATTACTGAATTGCAACTTATCTTTAATTATAACTAAAATCGTACAATGTTTTGGAACTGAAATTGGAACTGAGATTAGAGTTACAAAAGACTGAAATTAAACTAAACAATAAACTTTATCTAAATTGAGCTAAAATTACACTACTCCTAGTTTAAGCTAAAATCTACTCTAAAACTAACTAACTCTTCTCTGTGAGGGGGAGGGTCTTTATATCCTCCAAAATAGCTTCTCTCTCCCTCTTCATCAAATCCCAGCCCTTCAAATGGGTTCCATCAATCCCAGTCGTCCATCTTGATTTTGGCGGGAAAATTGGGTTAATGGGATTCCAACGTGGAATGGTCTCTCATGAATGTTGTACTAGCTAAGAGCTAGAGGAGGGGGGAGAGGGTTGCGTGACAGGGGAGAAAGCATGGGGGACAATGATGTTGGGGGAACATGGATGCTGGTACTATCTTCTGGGGAAGGGGAAAAGTGAGGTGGTTTTGGCGGTAGACGGTTTTGGGAAGAAGGGTTGACTTTTTTTGTTGGCTGGTTATTTTTTAACTAAAATACGGGGTCGGGTTGAATGGGTTTTTAGGTTGGGCTGGGTTTATGATTGGGCTTTTAGGGTTAAGGGTTAATGGGGATTGGTTTTGTTTATTTTTGGGTAAAAGGGTTTAGTAAATTAAATTTAGCCAAAGGACTAACATGGTAATTTGCAAAAATCCAAGGACCATTCCTGCCAATACTGTAAATTCAGGGACCAATGTTGTTATTTTGCAAAAATACTTCCAAGGACCAATCTTGACAAATTTAGCATAATTATGATCCACTTTGGTAAATTTCTTCCCCGGCCTCGGTTTTTTGAACTTTTTCCACTCTTGTGCTCGGTTTTGTCCGTTTTTGCCCCGTTTTCAATCCTTTTGTACCTGAAACACATAAAACACAAACCAAGAATATTTGCAACAATATTTGATCTATTTGGGTATTTTTAGTCATTTTTATGTCTTATACGGGCATAAAATGATGAGTATTTACACACTCATCATTTACAAATTGATAAACTATAAGTTTCGATTACTGTCGGTTTTATAAGGATGAAAGGTTTTTTTGAAATAAAAATATAAGTTTAGAAAGTTTTATAAATTTTGGCATGATGCATCCGTTTATACAACTTTCCCAAGTCAACTCTTATAGAAAAACTAATAAAAGTATTTATTTATTTATTAAACATTATTTCCTTATTGTAAGCCCGTACGAATCGAATATATTAAATTCGGCACGAGTTTAACATATTGTTTCCGTTTCCCGTCTAATAAATCCAAAATATCCGATGTCCTATACAATCCAATACATAGTCAAATGTCCACGTTTAATAGCTTTTAGTCCAATGTCCATTATGTGTATATGATATTCTGCGGTTTGTGTCTCCTGCGGTTTGTGGTACTGCGGTTTGAGGTCTCTGCGTTTTAAGGTTTCTGCGGTTTGACCAAAGTTGACTTTTTACGTCAAAACTTCAAACGGTCATAACTATTGAACCGTAACTCCGTTTTCAGCGAATTACCTGTCAAAACAACCGTGAGACCGAGGAGAAGGACACGTTGAATTATCTATTCATTCAACCCAACTTTCGAAGCCTGAAATCGCTCCAAAATGAAGTTATTGAGGTTTTAAGTTTTCAGACCAAAATTTCACCATAATAACTTGCATCAACCAAACCAAATCACAACTAAACAACAGATTACCAAGTCTACCAAACTGTCATCATAACACATTCAAGTAATCATTATCATTTCACGGTTTATTCTTGATTTTTGTAAAATCCCGCGAAAGAATCTATTTCTCAGTTTAAAACATAGAATTGTAAAATCCCATGCACTTTTACATCGTGTCTACAACTTCAGATTCTTTCATATCTGAGGTACTCAAGTTGTACGACACGTACGATAAACATAAGACTTCCAACCCTGTACAACAAATAAACGTGTTTGATTCTGATATTGCTAATATGGAATCTTTGTGCTCGAATTCGCAAGAGAGAGTGTTGCATCAGCCACAACAATTGCACGATGATGCAAAGGAAAGTTGCATAGAATGCTTTCGACTACTTCATTCACATCTCAAGGTTCTCTCAGAAAGACCTGGATCCATGGGAGGATTCGAATGAGCATTTGCATCACTCTTTGGTCAAGATGTTCAGACTTTCATAGGCACTATGTTCCTGAACTTAGATCAACTAGAACAACAACTTGACAAAGAAGAATTTCATGAAATTAGATCCATGGCTGCTCTTCGGGTGATCAACAAACAACTTCAAGTGTTCATCAATTCACAATACACTTGGGATTATGACAGTCAAATGACAGAAAAGTGTTTTACTGATTACACTGGAATTGAAGTTAACATGTTCAGAGAAACATTACTCCAACACATGGATAATGTTAAGAAGTACATTGAGGAAAGAGCACAACACAAACTAAAGTATGTCATCAAGATGAATGAAAGTCAGATGCAATCAAGAGAGATTAAGGTTGATTCGAGTAAAGCACTGGGTGCTAGTTCAGTTGTCACAAAATGCAGTGGGACAAAGTCAGATAAGCATGATACAAGCAGCAGTTATGTGACTCATATCACACATGGTGTGGATGCTGATATCAGACCAGTAAATGACCAAGTGCCATTTGCTGAGGTACATTTAACTGTTCAACATAATGTCCTTGCTAGTGAACAACAACATACTGATCAATCTGAACCTGTTTATGACACATATCTGTTGGAAAAGGCTGATAGCAATACCACTCCTGATTTAACAAATATGAGTCATAAGGGGGGAGAAATTGACCAGGATGTTGAACATGATCAAGTTATAAGTCCTTTGGTTAAGGCTGAGCTTTTCAAAACGAATGATATGGTTGAAAAAGAAGTTTATAATGAACTTTCAAACAGATTCTTACAACTTGAAAAACATTGTATTTCACTTGAAATATCAATACAACAAAAGGAAGAAAGTCTACAAACTAACAAACCATGTAATAATCCGGAATTTCCTGAATTTCGTGAATTTTTTGAAAACTCAAATTAATATGCATGAGAAAAGTAATAAAGCCAAGGTTAAACATGACATTGATGCAATTGAAACAAGAAACATCGAATTGGAACTTAAAGTGGCTAAATTACTTAAGGAAAATGATGCTTTGAAAAAACATTACAAAGACCTGTATGATTCTATCAAAGAAACAAGAACTAAGACTACAGAACAAACAACTTCTTTGATTACAAAAAATGATGAATTCAAAGCTCAACTTCAGGAAAAGGGTTTTACAATTGCAGCGTTGAAAAACGAGTTAAGAAAATTGACAGGAAATAGTGTGAACACTAAGTTTGCAAAACCATCAATCATGGGGAAACCACCACTTAGAAACCAATCAGTTGTTAGACAACCGACTGCGTTTAGATTTGAACGACCAATATCTTCAAAACCACGGTTTGCCTCCCAAGTTGATTTGAAACAAGTTTTGTCAAAACCAGTCACTTCACAGTCTAGACTTAGTGAAAAGGAATATGCTGTTGCCAAACCTCATCATATGAGTGCCTCTAGTTCTTCTAGGATTAGTTCAAAGCGTGTGTCATTTGTGACACAAAAAGAACATGTTAGACATAAAAACAGTGTTCAGAACTACAACCTAGAGGATGTTAAGAAAAAAACACATGAAAAGACTAGAAATTTGTCTGTTTCTAAGAGTAGTTACGTATTGATTAAAGCGATTCCCGTAGCAGATCATTCTAAGAATTCTGGATCTTTTTCTGACTCCAAACACTATATTTGCTCAACTTGTCAGAAATGTGTGTTTAATGCAAACCATGATGATTGTATAACAAAATTCCTAAGGAAGTAAATGCTCGTAATAAGGTTCAATCCTCTAAGATTAGAAGCTACAAAAAACCCGTGGAACCAAAAAGTTATACTCAGAAACCTAATAGGCAGATTGCTATAGGACAAAAGTTTTCTCTCGACAAGTCTTCCACTGTGCATGAGAAACCAAACACTCCTAGATCTTGTCTTAGGTGGATACCGACGGGTAGAATTTTTAAGATTGTTGGTCTTAGATGGATACCTATTAGAAAGATGTTCACTGCGTGCAAAACCAAGGTTGACAGTGAAACCCCAAATGGTCTAGATGCTGATATCACTAACCCATATAAATGCAAACAAACTCTTAATGTTAGTGCAGGTAGTCTTCACTTAAGAGCAGGTACATTGTTCACTCATATTAAGGAAAGACTCAGGGTTTGGGTGCCGAAAAGACTGATATCTCATGAATTAGGGGTTCAAGCAATTCAAGCTTGATGAACATCAATGACAATGACGTCTGTTCACATCAGTTCAGGCCTCGTTCTTCATCGATAATGACGTTTGAACACATCAGTTCAAGCCTCGTTCTTCATCGACAATGACGTCTGTTCACATCAGTTCAGGCCTCATTCTTCAATGACAATGACGTCTATTCACAACAGTTCAGGCCTCGTTCTTCATCGACTATGACGTTTGAACACAGCAGTTCAAGCCTCGGGCTTCAATGTCAACATAATGGCTTCTGCTGAAAACACTCCAGGCCCCGTTCCTCAAAGAAAAGAAAGGCGTACGCTTGAGTGCGCTTTATCTTCGGAAGAAGAGAAATCTTCTTGTTTATGACTATTCTCATCAACAAGCTTCATGCTCTTCCCATGCTCATTCAGTCATCAAGTGGATCAACGTTCATTGGAGTATATTCTTAGTCACTTGTTCTATCAAAAAAGGCATCGTTCAATGCAATTTTTGAGGGGGAGAAGTGTGAATAAACTACATGGCAGTCATCAAGTGGAGTCACTTACCATTGATGGTATTCTTATTCACTCGTTCAATCAAAAATGGCAGTCATATGCAATTTTTGAGGGGGAGAAGGGTGAATAAACAAATTGCCAGTTATCTAGTGGATCTACTTACCGTTGATTATATTCTTATTCACTCGCTCAATCAAAAATGGCAGTTGGCAGTCATATGCAATTTTTGAGGGGGAGAAGGGTGAATAAACTACATGTTGATTGAGATTTGAGAAATGGTCATACGACTCTCCTTTAACACCTAATGTTCCACTTATTCCTCGAGGTGTTGATAATGACTCTCATGATATTGAAGCTGCATGCTTGAATAATGATCCGTTCTTGGGTATTCCTTTCTCAGAACTAGGTTCTGAAGAATCTCTTTATTCACGGATTGTTGTTCCTTCCAATGTGCACTCGGTAAAGCAACCACAAGAACATAAAGGAAAATGTTGGCTAAAACGTCAAAACGGATAAGATTTTGGTTTTTAAAGTGATCTTATTTTATTTGGGATCCCTTATTTGAGATTGAGGTTGACTTTCACAAAGGCGTGATCTTATTTTATCTTGAAGTTGGGGTTGGTTGGATGCATGACTTTCAATGATAACTTGCTCGTGCTTAAAATTTATGATTGGGACTTGGATTATCTAGTTATACCCGATGAAAGGAGTTACAATGAAATTCTCACAGGTTATAGCTATCACTTCAAGGAGTTACATTGTAGTGCTCAGTGTCACATGCAGATGCAGATGTGGATAGTCTCAAGAGGTGGTGTACTTCCTTCGGCTCTTAGTTAAGTATATAAGGGTACTTAGGGGTTTTCTTCTGCATCGTTCCTCAATCAACAACAGTGCAAGCTTAAGTAACAAATTTGGGGAATTCTTCGTCATTTTCAAGTTTGGTATATCGGGTTTACTTCACCAAGTGGTCACAACAATAGCCGATAGAACATAGGGGTTGGTAAAGATAATCAGAGAGAGTTTCTGTAGCAGTTGATTCTCACAGGATACATTTGAGCCAAGTCTGTTCTTCTCACAAGATTTCAAGTATATGTGCGTAAAATGTGTTGCTGATTCTGAGGTATCAAAACCAGCAAGGGGGAAGGAGACATACATCTAGACGCACAACGAGTACACGTGATGAACTTTATACTTCTTCTGAATTGAAGTTATTCAGGGAAGACAAATGTCATAACCGCAGAAAAAATCAGTGTTTTAACTCATGCCTTCTGGTGTATCATTCCAATTACGTGGTGGAAGAGATGTAAGAAACAGTTTCTGATGATAAAAGAGGTACACAATGGTATGATGATTCCTCTAGTTAGTCTGTATCATCTCGACTACATACGGGATAAATTGCCTACACTCGGGACTTAGTTGACTTTGGTGTAGCAATTCTCATCTACAATTTCCTGAAGGGAGAAAAGGGGATTTTCGGGTCTTAATTGATCTTGATGTTACGTTTTCGACTTCATTAATGGGATTGAGTGTGTACTTCGGGTTTTTGAGCTTTATACAATGAGACTGATTGCATCACTTCAACTACTTGGGGGAAGTGGTCTCTGGATACTTTTAGTATGCACTACTTCAGCCTTCAGCGGGAAGAAATATGAGAAGAATTATTCAAGTGTGAGATGATACGTTGCTGATCTATTTGATGATCCTCCGAACGAAGTATCACGATGATTATTCTTAAAAGGAGCAGCAATATTTGACGTGGTTTGCTATGATTTCCGTTGTACACTTACCTTATGTAAGCTTGAAAGAGAGCTTTGAAACTGCTCAAAAGAAGATTGTCGGTTTGAGGGGAAGCTATCAAAGCTTCACATTGTGAAGGCTCAAGTTCAGACGATTATTCAGGAGCCTCAAAAGCTTTGGTGGTGAAAGTTTAAGAGATGTTGACTACATACTTCTACAACGTACAGAACGATATCCTTATTTCGGTATTCATGTCAACATTTTCTTAAATTGACTAGTATACTTTGTACATATCTTATAACAAAATGTAATTAGAAAATATAAAACCAAAATGTAAATAGAAAAATATAAAACCAAGAAAAACCATAAAAATCAGAAAAATAGAAAATACCAAAAATAGTTTTTCAAGGCATGTCTTCTGGTATTGATAACATTTACGGTCCTAGAAATGTCATTCAATAATGACACGGGTCTTTAAATGAAGTTCGAACAGAAGTTCAAAAAGTTTTCATAACATGCCTAAATGGCTTGCTATTACTTTAGATAGCAACCCGCGTTTCAAAATGGGGAAAGCACGTCACCAAAAAGACGGTTGTTCCTCCCACTGGGTGAAGTTCACCCGGGTATGGATTACTTTATATCCATGTTTTCCTGATTTGATGTACGCCTCAGTGCATTATTTCTTGTAAAAGAAGAGAAATCTCCTTTGTATACAAATAATTTTCATTCTATGATTCTTCTGAAAATTATTTGTGTGACACATGGTGGTAACGTGTTGTTTGAAATTCTTTCAGACTTGGATTGTGCATAAAATTTGTCACTCAATCAATGACTACAACTCTTTAACTAGAATACGGGTCATAGATTGAGGGGGAGAGTGATCTCAAATTTTATATCATCAAACGGGTTTCTTGGTTATTTCATAACTTTTAGAAACGGTTTTGTAGTTAATGAGGTATTTGTTGAAGAGGAACTTACTAAGCTTTATCTCAAATGGCCAAATGTGTTAGTTGTTAGAAAGATTAGGGCATTATGTGCAATTTGCTTATAGTTTCCTAGCTTTATGTAACTAGAAGGCTCATTTGTGTCACTTTGGAATCCTCGGTTAATCCCCTAAATACTTTAAAACTCAAAATCTAAAAGAAGTTAGAAAACCCAATGTGCTTGATATTCTTGAATACTGCACTGGCATTTGTATGATCTGAATGAATGAGTTTCAAATGTTGATTGATTGTTGTTAGTCGATAGCTGCTTAATTGTTGTTGATTCAGTGCATGTGCACTTAGGATATGCTTAGGTATATAGCTATCATGTTAGAATCTTGTCCCTAAGCTCCTGAGTTGAATGTTGAAATATGAGTGAATTGCCATGTTCATGATTGCTGATTGCTCTTCATGCTAGATAGCGGTTTGATGTATTTCCTGACTGTGGTTTGATTATGAGATGAATATGGTATTATGAGTTGGCAAGCTGCTACGTGGTAGCTATTAATGAAAAGTGAATCTGTATGTATGCATATCTGTGTTGATATTCTTATGCAGATTCCATGGCCAATATGAATGTGCCAGTTCCCGCTCTAACCATTTGATCAGATGTTCAAACTCTATTGACTGGCTCTGAACTCACCACAACAACAACATCAGCAACAACAACAACAACAACACTGTCATCACCACCACCACCTTCATTTCAACAAAGCATTACTTATTCTGGTCTCGCCAAGTGGGGATCTACAATACTTGGGAAGTTTTGTTGGTGGATGGATAATTGATGCTAACTACTGACTCCCTCAGGGAAGCGAATGATCACATCATCTGTGCGTAAAAGGTCAACATCATTTGTGTCGTAACGATTATCTTTGTACATCATAAGTAGTGAATCAACATTTGTTGTTATGTGTCAGGGTATGATTTTTGTTAAACTCAAATCTTCCAAACCTATCATACCTGACACTAACACTCTCCATCACATATTGAGGGGGAGCATCGTCATATTCCATTATCAGAATATATGTTAAACTTGACCATATTTTAACCCAAATTTTCTAAACATATTTAAATCAATTGGGATCACAAATCTCAAATGGTTTGAAATTTTTGATCGGGGGAGAGAATGTGATTTAAATATGAAAATCTGATAAAAATGTGATCTTTTGGACTCAAGTGTAGGCTCTCCCATATGTGCTAAACTCTTTCGTATATTGATGAGGCGAAAAGTGTACCGCTTTTAAGGGGTCATTTAAGCCCGAAATCGTATTTATTTGATCAAATATTGCCCTAAATCGTTCCTTTTGTCATTTTAGGTACTTTTGAGGAGAAATCTGGAAAAGGAGGCATTTTGGACGTTTTTGGAGCATTAAAGTGAAGAAAACGGCAAAGTCTCAAGAATCGGCTAAAAGTTACTCTTGACGGCGTCACAATTAACATGGGACGGCGTCATGCCTTGGCAAGAAAAGTTGGATGTGAAATTTACTCATGACGGGCCAGTGAGTTAGCATGAGAATTCTGACGGCGTCACGCTTTAACTAAATCAAGGGCGTCACGGCTTAAATCATAAGGGGACGGCGTCACGTTCATGATCCGACGGCGTCAAGCCTTGATAGGCCAGAATGGATTTTTGAAGAGCTAAAGAGGGACGGCGTCAAGAAGGTCACCCGGGAACCCTAAAAGCGGCGAGGTGACGGCGTCACAATGCATAAGGTGACGCCGTCAGATCCAAAAATCTATATATAGTTTTCTAATTTTTTGTCATTAAGGGAGAGCTTAGTGTGTGGAATTTTGGGATAAAACCCTAAGACGATTTTAGCTACTTTTTCAGGGCTTTTTGCCTTGAGATCTTCCATGTTTCATTGAAAGATAAGTTATCAATTAATCATTCAATATGTCTATGTGTTGTTTGATTCTATCTTATGCTTGTCTTTTGTTTAACATGTTAGGCTAATTTTATCTTGTGTTTGCTTAGATCTAATGAAACCTAGCTATTGATTATTGGTTGTTAGTGTGTTGTTAGTTGTATTGGATGATTGTTTATCTATGTTAGGCTTAAGAAAACTGGCTAACTTCCTATTCGGTAACTTGCTTGAACGTCTTAAGAAACATGAACCAAACGCGTACTAAAGGTTTTTATGGTTGTATTTAATGCACAAGCGAATTCTAGTGATCCCATGTTAGGAGCTTCCTAGCCGGCTCGACATAGGAGTGAAGTAGGAGCTTGTAGAGTTGGGGAAGTAAGTACGCCACCCCACGAATGGTATTAAGGAATACACCCGTCATCCACGCAACTAATACACACTAATTAACCGGTAAAAGATAGTTAGGGAGTAAGGAAATCTAAGTAAACACATTTCTCTACACATAAGTTTCTCACCACTTTTCATTTTTGTTATTTTATTTTATTTGCATTCGTAGTCATTTGGGTTAGTTGACTAGCAACTAATTCCGCCCACTCCTTCAAACCCGAGATTTTACTTGCTTTCATAAAATTATAAAAACATAAAAAGAATCTTCCTCAACCCTTAGACCTAATTAGAGTAGCCTTTCATACCTAACGAACACTATTCCCTGTGGAGAACGATCAATCCCCCGTACTTACCACTACACTATACTACATCGGTCAGGTACACTGCCTGGTGGGGTTGTAAGCCTCTTGAGATCCCCGAGAGGTAAAACCTGTTGTAAGGTTACAAAACCACGCAATCAAGTTTTTGGCGCCGCTGCCGGGGAATAGTTATTGTTTAGGTTGAATTTTTATTTCTATTAGGTCTACTCACTAGATTCCTTTCTAGTGAGATTTTTATTTTATTTTTCTAGGTTTTCTTTAGTCTATCTATTTTCTTTGTGCTTTTGTTCGTAACAGATTTTCATTAACTATTCAGTTTGCCATTATGGAAAACGCGAATCCACCCCTTACACCTGGCGAAGTGGCTTTGTTGCGTAGCCAACTTGAGAATGAGATTAGTGAGCTCAGGGAGCTCAGTAGAATGATTGATATAGAGCTTGATTATGCCTTGAACAACTTAGGGACCGCCATATACTCAGATAATTACTTAGAACGTAATAATCTTACGGTTGATAAGTTGATTGAGAAAATTGAGGAAGTAAAGGTAGATCCTAGGTTGGATGATTGTTTCAATGAATACCCCACTAAGAAGGAGATTGCTTACTATAACAACCTAGTTGATAACCCTCGACCACCTTTTGTTAGAATTGACCCAAAGATTAAGAGAGGTGATCCCGGGAATGTGAAGATACCATGTATGATTGGGTACCAATACGTTGAGCATGCTTACATTGACTGTGAATCCCCAATCAACGTTATGTCCTCAGGCCTCTATAGCCAAATCATAAACACACCACTTGAGCCTAGGATGGACCCCAAGTGTCCAGGCGGAGTTTGTAACTTCGTTGGAAGAATTAAGGATATACATATCCTTGTTGGGAGCTTTACCTTTGTCACCAACTTCATGATTTTAGAAGATATGGCAAGTGTTGTTGACTGCCGCCTATCTCGCGTTGTGTTAGGTAAGCCATTTATCGAGGCATCCAATTTAAGGTATGACCGTTTGAAAGGCACGGTTCAGTTTTCTAATCACATAGATAGGATCACATATAGGATGCCTTATCGGGTTAATGAGTTTCGTTTTGTGCCTCGATTTGACATGGACAACATTGGTGCGATTGAGGACATCAATGAAGAGGATAAAGAAAAAGGCATGGACCATGTTTGGAATAGGAGAAGCCTTTATTATAAAGATTGCTTAAACCTTGGACCTAAATACAAAATTAATATGGAGGTTGTTAGGATGATTAGAGGGGCAATTGAGAAGCAAAACGGAAAAAACGTAGACCCCGTGACTTTGAGTCTAGCTACAAGACTCGTTAATAAAGAAAAGCGCTTCTTGGGAGGCAACCCAAGCTTTATTTGTTTTATTTGCTTTATGTGTTTATTTATTTGTTTGTTTGATTTTATTTGTTTCCGTATGTATGTTTAATTTTTATTCTTATTGATTCATGTTCAAAACTAAATTGTGAAAATGCTTTATGTTGTTTTTAACTTCGTCTTAACTACATATAAAGGTATTTTGCAAAAGATAAGTGTAAGGGAAATCTAAATCGGTTTATTAGAACACATATGAACATGAATCGTAATAATAATAAATTAGCATACATATTAGTGTTTGTTTGAGTCAAATGCTTGTATCGAGTCATAATGATGTTTTGCAGGATTTCCAGGAAGTAAGGTAAAGGTTTTTCCAGAAATTTTCCGGAAACTTAAAATGAAAATTTTTGTCAGGTCATTTCTGACGGCGTCAGGGGTTATAACCTGACGGCGTCAGATTTAATTTCCAGAAATTTTTGAAAGTTTTGTTTTCATAAAAAGTTTTTATTAAATCTCCAACTTATAATCTCCAGGAATCTGCAAAATTATCAGTCCACAAGCATTATATCCTTATATATAGATTTTATCCCGCCGATGTTATGCAGGTTTTCGTGTTTGTTTTCTCAGGTTAACAGGTTATTTTGGACAAGGAAATGTTTATGGAATCAAGCTTATGGCGATGCATTAGTCATGGAGCTTCAACATTCTCTTTGGAGGAAGATTTAACCATGTGATTTCACTATCCAACGAGCGAATCAGGGGAGTATTTGATTTCATTCTTTTACTTTATGCTTTTACATCTTGTTATTTGAACATTGGGGACAATGTTCATCTTAAGTGTAAGGGGAGGGTAAAAGTACGATTTTAGAGAATACAATTGCGCTTGATTTTTGTTTGTTTAATAGTAGATGTGTAATAAAACTGAGAGGAATACTTGTTAAGGTAATTTTAGTGCCAAATTTAAAATTTTTTACAACATATAGGAGTGAAACTTTGATCTTAATGAGCGTCTCACGGATAGGAGTTATATGACTAGCACAAAAAACCGTACCACTAAAAAATTTTCCACCCCAAATATGTGAGGTTCGCCCCTAGAATTGGTAGGAAAAGCATTTATGCTATGATGTGTGTACCGGTAGCACTTAGATTCTAGAACTTGCGTTAGGACCATTCCAAGGCCACAAGTGAGACTACATTCGTGTATTTAGATTTACTACATGATAAGAGGCATTAGGATTAACCCATTGTTTTACACCTGTGTTTTTGTTATAATTACTTTGGCTACATTGGTCAAGTAATTCTCCCACACCCTTTGCGTTGTACTCATTTTTAGTACACGATACCCCTAGTACACCCCTCAGAGCCTATCTTTTCGTTTCGACCTTTAAGCATCTTACTTAAAGGAAGAATTTGTTACACCCCACTAAAATGTACACCCAAATCGCCTTAGCCTACCTTGTATGCACTCATCTTTAGTGCATTATTGTTACAACATTTGTTTAAACCCAAGTTAATTATCTAGTTGATTACATGGTTGCTAAGTCGAGTCATATCCTTGTACATATTGTTTTGGGACGATTGGGACTCATGGGTAAAGTACTAGTATAATGGAGTAATGGGGAAGAACATCATTTATTACCCCCATATGTGCTAAATATTTTAAAAGTACTCCAAGTTTTTCAATTATCTTAATTCGAGTCATTAGATTAGTATTTGTAAAGTTATGTAAAAATTCAAGTGTAAGGGGAATGCAACGCCCCTATGATGTATTATTTTGGATGGTAGGGCAAGAATGTATGTCAAAAAAAAAAAAAAAAAAAAAAAAAAAAAAATCGAAAAAATCAAGAAAAATACAAAAAAATGAGAAAATGAAAAATAGAAAAAACATACGGACTACCATCCCGTTTCATTTTATGTTTTCTTTATATTTTTGTTATTTTGTTATTTCGTTTTTAGCTTAAGATCGAGTCGAGTCTTGGCTTAGCAACATTGTATAGTACATGTAATTGATCAAGATCTTTAACTCGCCACCAGTAAAATATCCCGTATCCAACAAAACCGTGTTTTCCTTTTCCCTACACCTAACGTTATAACCCATTTAAAAGCCCTCTTTGATAGTTTATCTTAGGTGCTTACGCCTAGTGGAGGAGGTTTTCGATCCTTTCCCAAGCCTATGGTAATCTATTTGCTATGACAGGTAGTGAGAGATATTTTCCGTTTTCATTTACGAGATTTATTTTGATGACACTTGAGAGATGTGAGTATCTAAACACTACTTGTGAGGTGCTAGTATGTAATCTCCGTGCTTATTATGATTGAAGTGGAACGAATATTTGTTGTAATTACTTTTATGTTTGCATTAAATGACCCCTAACTTGTATTTTGATTAGAATAAAAGCGCATTTGCTTGAGGACAAGCAAATCTCAAGTGTAAGGGTATTTGATGAGGCGAAAAGTGTACCGCTTTTAAGGGGTCATTTAAGCCCGAAATCGTATTTATTTGATCAAATATTGCCCTAAATCGTTCCTTTTGTCATTTTAGGTACTTTTGAGGAGAAATCTGGAAAAGGAGGCATTTTGGACGTTTTTGGAGCATTAAAGTGAAGAAAACGGCAAAGTCTCAAGAATCGGCTAAAAGTTACTCTTGACGGCGTCACAATTAACATGGGACGGCGTCATGCCTTGGCAAGAAAAGTTGGATGTGAAATTTACTCATGACGGGCCAGTGAGTTAGCATGAGAATTCTGACGGCGTCACGCTTTAACTAAATCAAGGGCGTCACGGCTTAAATCATAAGGGGACGGCGTCACGTTCATGATCCGACGGCGTCAAGCCTTGATAGGCCAGAATGGATTTTTGAAGAGCTAAAGAGGGACGGCGTCAAGAAGGTCACCCGGGAACCCTAAAAGCGGCGAGGTGACGGCGTCACAATGCATAAGGTGACGCCGTCAGATCCAAAAATCTATATATAGTTTTCTAATTTTTTGTCATTAAGGGAGAGCTTAGTGTGTGGAATTTTGGGATAAAACCCTAAGACGATTTTAGCTACTTTTTCAGGGCTTTTTGCCTTGAGATCTTCCATGTTTCATTGAAAGATAAGTTATCAATTAATCATTCAATATGTCTATGTGTTGTTTGATTCTATCTTATGCTTGTCTTTTGTTTAACATGTTAGGCTAATTTTATCTTGTGTTTGCTTAGATCTAATGAAACCTAGCTATTGATTATTGGTTGTTAGTGTGTTGTTAGTTGTATTGGATGATTGTTTATCTATGTTAGGCTTAAGAAAACTGGCTAACTTCCTATTCGGTAACTTGCTTGAACGTCTTAAGAAACATGAACCAAACGCGTACTAAAGGTTTTTATGGTTGTATTTAATGCACAAGCGAATTCTAGTGATCCCATGTTAGGAGCTTCCTAGCCGGCTCGACATAGGAGTGAAGTAGGAGCTTGTAGAGTTGGGGAAGTAAGTACGCCACCCCACGAATGGTATTAAGGAATACACCCGTCATCCACGCAACTAATACACACTAATTAACCGGTAAAAGATAGTTAGGGAGTAAGGAAATCTAAGTAAACACATTTCTCTACACATAAGTTTCTCACCACTTTTCATTTTTGTTATTTTATTTTATTTGCATTCGTAGTCATTTGGGTTAGTTGACTAGCAACTAATTCCGCCCACTCCTTCAAACCCGAGATTTTACTTGCTTTCATAAAATTATAAAAACATAAAAAGAATCTTCCTCAACCCTTAGACCTAATTAGAGTAGCCTTTCATACCTAACGAACACTATTCCCTGTGGAGAACGATCAATCCCCCGTACTTACCACTACACTATACTACATCGGTCAGGTACACTGCCTGGTGGGGTTGTAAGCTCTTGAGATCCCTCGAGAGGTAAAACCTGTTGTAAGGTTACAAAACCACGCAATCATATATCGATGCACATATTGAGGGGGAGCAAATGATGTGCGATGGCAATTGTGGAAGAATACCAAAGACCGACCATTTTACTTAATGTACTGGAGTTATAAGGATGGTAAGGTTAGGTATCAGTTCTCATGATCCAGCCAGAACCGGAGGGATCTTCCCAGGGACAATCCTCTAGTTAGAATAGAAGTCCTTAGGAATGATTAAAAAGGAGGGAGAAAAGTGAATAAGGGAAGAGTGCCGACTGAGATGGAGCTAGTACTGGAACAAACCCAACAAGGTGCTAGTGATGAAGTCTCGGTAAGCACTGAAGGGGTTGAAGAATGAAAAAGAAATGTAAAGATAAAGGGTGAAAAGAAAGAAGCCCTCCTTACACTCTAGGCAGAAACCGGGTCAATACATATGCTGTCAGAATAACTTAGTTGATTGCTGACATTGAAGACAAAGTATCATGGACCCAGTGATACGCTGCTTAACCCTCCCTAGTCACTTAAGGTCCCTTAAAGGACTCTTGTTTCATTTGTCACGGAGATCAATACATGTCTATCGTCTTTCTCACTCCGAGTTAGATGATATTGAAAAGGTGGCAGTCCTCTCCAGCCTCCGATCACTAAATCAAAATGCACTATTGAGTCTAGAGCCAAGAGATCATCCATTAATCTCGTTAGGACACACTTCCAATATGTTTGCTGTTTCATACACCGTGAAAAGTAAGAAAACATATATTAAGAGTCTTATGCATTATCCTTGTGGTATTGCCAGAACATCCGAGTGATACGTAAGTATTCACCATGAAGATGGAAATCCTTCTAGAGCCAACATCAAACAAGCTCTTGGTGGGTGACATGTGAGATCCGTCATGGACCAAACTAGTGACAACTGGAAAGAAACGATGGGGTGATTCTCATTTGAATCAACCTTGTTCCAGGAAATGGATTGACGGATGCTTTTGGAAAACCTTTCAATGTGCTCACCAACTGAGTTTCGAGCACATTGATTGTGAAAATTTTCAAACAAAAGTGTTTATGACAGAAATGTGATTCAATGTATAAAACCTTCGTCGTGTTGCATAAAATGTTTATCCTGTGACACGCGAGTGATTTTTCTAATCAATTTCTCGTCAATCAATGAGTATTTAATTCACTGATTCACTCTACTGTGCTGTCTGCTTTGAGACGTTCCGGTATGAGAACATGCTTAGTATGATGATTCTGACATTAACTTGTTGGAAAACTCAATACTACAAGCTGGAAATTCCTGTCAAGGAGAATCTTCTTTAAAGGGGATTCTACCTGATCACAGGTCGGTCCTCACGGAACCGAAGGTTAATCCAACCACCTCGAACGAATGACAAAGCCATATTCGTTCTCCAACTTTATTGCTAACTGTTTCATTTCAGATTCATATAAAGATGGTGATGGTGGTTCCTGATTCCAGTAGAGATATGTCAATCCACACTCCATGCTCACACTTACAAAACATTATCAAAGACATCATGATAAGTTAAAAGACCTACAACACAGCTTCCGCAACTCTGATGATAGTTATCATGATCCAGAAAAGTGTGAGCATGCAGTCCAAAAGTCACAACAAAAATCACATGGAGGCAATATCACCACAACGGATGAGCTTGGAGATTTACGGTGGTTGATGATCTCAAAGAATGCTCAAAGATCACAACTTCACATGGAGACTGTAACACCCCAACCCGACTAGGGTAAAGATATCACAATAATGGATTCATATCAGATCAAAACAAAGCATACATCTACAGTAATACAAAAATCTCAAAGGATTACAAATGAAATACTGAATCTACAAGGTTACAAATGAGAACTTCCAAAAAAAACACTAATTCTAAAATATATTATCTTCTAGTCAACTCTAATCCAGAATAGCTATCCAATCTTCTAAGTCCAAAGGTACACTCTCCACTCATTCCCAGCTTCCTACTAAAACCTGCCGCAGGAAAAGAAATGCGGCTGAGCTACGAGAGCTCAGTGAACATATATAACGATAACAAAATGTTGGATCGTGTTTTGGTGACTATATTGTGAATCGGGAGGCCTTGGTTGATGAAAGATCATCATCTCCATGGCAAAGGTTTAGTGAGAGAAAGTAAAGAAAAGATAAAGAGGAAACTTGATGATATTATTGATAATATGAAAGGTGAAAATAAACACACAAGCTCCAACCCTCGTAGTGAAGTCTAGGAGGGTATTTATAGCTAACATACACATGACTTTACATAAATGACGATTTTAGTCCATGTGTTTGAGTCTAATAAGATAACTAATGTAATCCCAAATATGTTGTCACATTTTTGTGCGAGAAGCATACCCAACAATCTTCCCCCAATGTGGCAACATATGGGATTACTTACATCATTTCCTACAAGTACAAATACAAATAAAGAAAGGTCTTCATACAGTCTTCACTTGTAGTCAAACGATGTAATATGCATAAACTGGATTAACTTCCCCCAATTCATGCTGCATGTCTTTAACGACTTCTTCATATACTTCTTTTTGGCAAAGTTTCTGAATCAACTTCCCCCCAAACTGACAACCTTCTTCAGCAGATTCGAAACTTTGATGTAGTTAACACGTCTTCTAACTTTTGAAGGTTGTAAGTACGCAGCGGAATTTGTAGATGACATCGTAAACCACACCATGCAAATCTGACTAGTACTAAGTAACGATTATGCTCAATGCGGAAGTCCCGTTCGGGGGTAACATGCAAGAAATTAGCAAGATCTTCTCACATAAGTAGGCTACTTCGCACATCACACCCTGCGAAAGTTGAAACGATTACACCAAAATCACAAAACTGAACCACTGATCATCTCTGCGGACTTCTTCCGGTAGTAATAAAATTGTAAGCTCGATCACGTGAGTCTGTTATGCATCCCTGATGTGTACATTTCTTCCCCCTGAATGCAGATCCATCTAGAAAAAGAGTGTTTTCGCAAAAAAATGCAAGAAAAGTCAAAGAAAGTCAAAGCACATCTACTCTCTCTTCCCCCACGATGTCTTCGCGGAATTGGAAGCATACACACTCTGGTTACGATGTAAACAGAGGCAGCGTAAACCCTGTATGTCCAATTAGTCGAAGATGTGTGAAGTAACAAAAATAGCCCGTGAGAATCAACTGCAGATAAAATCTCTACTCTTCTATACTCTTCTCATCTAACTCTTTACCGACCCCATTATCATTCTGACGGCTTTTTGTAGTGACCACTGATGGAGAAAACCCAGTATTACGAACTTGAGACTGAAGTAAAATAACCCAAACTTGTGACTTAAACTTGCACTATTGTCTGACTAAGAACCTATACTGAGCACTATAACGTAACTCCTTTAAGCATAGGTCGTTTCATATACCCATCCAACCATCCTTAATTGTATATGAACTCATCTTCAATTATCCACATCTATGTGTGACACTTGAGCACTACAACGTAACTCCTTTAAAGTGATAGCTATACTCTGTGAGCACAACAACGTAACTCCTTACATAAGGTATAACTAGATAACTCAAGTCTTAATCATTTTGAAGGTTATAAGCTCGAACAAGGATCTCGAAGAATCATGCATCCAACCAACCCCGATATCTTCAAGATACTAAGTACACGCACCCGTGAAATTCCACTTCAACCTCAAATAAATAATAAAGAATTAACCCCGTAGTCACATCTTGCGGTTCAATACCCAACACTAGCCTTTTGACGGTTTAAGTGAACTATGATAATGGTTTTATCCCGATCTTGTCAAAATTGTATCCCCGTGAAATTAGTCATGTTGTCACTTAAATCCCAACAATTACATCAATAATCTAAATATTTGGCAAAAAATTCAGCTGATTTTAACTAATATTTGGTAATAGCATGTGAAGCCCAATCCACTACCATAAGCACAATCCACGCACTCATACAGTCCAGTCCATTTCAAACACCAGCCCACAACACAAATCATTAAAACCCGATCCAAACAAAACACTACCCTAATATTTTGGGTATATAATGGAAGTTTATACTCACTTAACCCTAACAACCTTTTTTAATCCGCCTCCTTCTTAACAAAAACAAAATTCTCTCCAACCAGTTCACATCACCATCAAAATAACTCGAATCTAATCTCATCAATCAACAAAAATTCATAACCGAACACATTAAATCGCTTGAATACAAACAAAAAAATCAATCTCAACCGTGTACCACTTTGTTCGAATCTGGTGACCCACGAAAGACTCAAGTATTTTCCATCTTCAGGTCTTGATAATGGCCTCAGGTAGGAATTGTTCTTGTTTGTTTTGTATTTCATTTGTTGAACGAATCGAAGAATGATAACAACATAATTGTTGTTTGTCATTCTTTATGTTCGGATAGTTTAAATGAAGCTAGGCTTCAAATAGATCTATGATGAATTTTTCTCTTTAGGTATATGTCTTTGGACGCATTTTTGGTACCAAAAGGAGATAAGACTGAGATCTTAGTGATGGGTTGTGAATCAGTTATAGAGTGTAGTAGTGTTGGCAGTTGGTGACGGGAGTAGGATAAGTGATTGGATTTTTAGTTGGTTTAATGAGGTTGTATTGTTAGTCTCGATCATGTTCATCCTCTTCTTATTTGTATTTAATTTCGTTAATGGTTGTCAATGACTGATGATGTCAAACAATGGTCAACAAAAAATCGGGTAGATCAAGTTTTGGTTAAACAATCTTCTCTTCTTTTAATTTCTATAATTTTGACTGTTGAACAGTTTGACCGTTGACTGGCTTGACCGATTGACCAGTTGTCATAATCGATCAGGGTTCTCCTTTCGATCAGGGTTCTCCTTCGATCAAGTAGGTGGTTCGATCAGCCCAACTTGGTTCGACTATGTCGATCGACTATGTCGTTCGACTAAGTCGTTCGACTAAGTCGTTCGACTATGTCGTTCGATCAATTTGGAAGAGTAAGTCTGACTCGACTACCCTTGTCTCGTTCGATGACTGCTCCTTCAATGAGGTTGCTCCTTCGATGAAACTTGCTGGTTCGACTGAATGCTCCTTCGATCACTCTGCTCGTTCGACTGCAATCTGAGTTTTTATCGGACTGATGAAAGGACCATATTTTGATATGATATTACTATGTAGAAACTGTTTAGTACTTATTTGATAAGATAAATAAGGACCAGACGAAGTAGTGAAACAGATTCACAAAAAACAGTTTAGATCCACACAAAAAATACGATTTTGACAAGATAACATCACACAAATCAACCAAAACTAATACCATGGCTCTTGATACCAATTCTTAGATCGTGTTTTGGTGACTATATTGTGAATCGGGAGGCCTTGGATGATGAAAGATCATCAACTCCATGGCAAAGGTTTAGTGAGAGAAAGTAAAGAAAAGATAAAGAGGAAACTTGATGATAATATTGATAATATGAAAGGTGAAAATAAACACACAAGCTCCAACCCTCCTAGTGAAGTCTAGGAGGGAATTTATAGCTAACATACACATGACTTTACATAAATGACGATTTCAGTCCATGTGTTTGAGTCTAATAAGATAACTAATGTAATCCCAAATATGTTGTCACATTTTTGTGCGAGAAGCATACCCAACACAAAAGCAGTAACAGATAGTAGTACAAAGAAAATCAGGAATACAGATTATACAGATATAATCAGAGTGAAGAAATAAGAGTAAGGAATAAATAAGGAATCAGGTTTAAGGAAAAAGGAAAGAAAAACAAGAAAAAGGAAACAATAAAGATTTATAAGATAAGGAAAACAGAAATCCATCACGAGCCCAGATAACAGATAATATCATAACAGTGTAACCATATAAGCAATCTAGAGGGGATACCTCTCAAGTAACCAGATAATATGAGGGGTGACCTCATGTATCAAATTGGAGTGATCAGCTCCCAGATATATGTGAAAGATGTGTATCGCACACACCATCAGTCACCAGATAAATATAACAATTAACAAATAACAATTAACATGATACATATCAAATCTAGGATGCATCCATACGCCCCTGCAGACAAATCATAATCATAATGGCCATAGCAGATAAAAAATAAGGGACGGAACAGGTCATCACTCTCCTGCCCTAGAGTCATGTCAAAGGTGCATCAATGACATGGACATGAAACCCTCATGCCTAGTGATTGGCTCGGATATCAGACTGTAGGTCAAAGGTCAGATGTACTATCAAAATAATCAAAAGTCATATCTTAAGGGTACATGGCAAAAGGTTCATGTCAAGTAGTTTCAGAATTAAATATCAAATGTTCAAATCAGAGTTTATCAGATTAAGTTTTATATCAAAGTTTAAGTTCAGATTAAAAGGACTATATCAAATGGTTCAGAAAAGAATTTCACAGGTTCATAATTAAAGTTCGTAGCAAAAGTTCATTTTAGAAGTTCCTGTCAAAAGTTCATTTAAAGCAATCCTTTAATAATGGTTTTCAATAAAATGTTCTTTCAGAATGGTTTTCATAAAATAATCTTGCAAAACGGTTTTTCATAAAAATATTCTTTAAACTAGTTTCCACAAAAGTTAACAAATGTCATATAAAAATAGTATCATATCACCATTCATAATCATTCTTTTAAAATAACTGATTTTTCTCAAAACATTTCCAGGTCATAATTAAAAAGGTTTTCACATAACAGATTTTTATATCAGAGGTCGTAACAAAATGGAATCATGCAAAAGGTTCAAAGCAAAGAGGATTATAATAAGGACATCAACTCAGAAGTAAAACAGATCAGAACATGAGAGAGATCATAGAAGGCTCACAAAACAAAGAGATCACATGAAAGGTTCACAAACAGAAGGGAACATAACAATGGTATAGGGAATCCTAATAAGGAAAATGAAAAACTGAAAGAAAAGGAAATGAAAAACCCTTACTGAAAAAGGGCAGAATATCTGTACCTTATTAGCACAGCAGATAAACAAGAAAGCAAACAAACACTGAACAGATCAAGGCTTCTCCTTCTTCACACCTAAAGGAATAGAAGACAAAATTACAAAATATTCTAACTCAGATTATTACTTTTAGTTTACCTTTCCCTTTTTAGTAACTTTCCATTTTTAGCAGGTTTCCAGAATTATCAGATTTCTATATTTAGCAAGATATTAATATGACAGATTAGGTTAAGTCCTTATTTCAGGATCATTATGGAATTTAGGTACATTTTATCAAGTTACAAAAGTTTAGGGTTAATTATGACAAGTTTACATAGTTTAGGGTTTTAATTGTAAATTCATTAAATTCAAAGGTCTAACATGAAAATACTTTAAGTTACTGATTTAAATACACACTTTATTCAGAATGACATTATAATCCCTTTAGTTTCACCATTTACAGTTTATACCCCTCTAGTTATATAATTTACAAAACAAACCTTCTATTTACAATATTCACAATTAAATCCCTACAATATTCACATATACCAAACAAGCACCTCATTTTACAAAATTACAGAATGTAACCTCAGAATTATGTATAGTACGAATCAGATCCCTCAGAATTCAGAATTTACACATTTGGTCCCATAACTTTACAAAACTTATAAATCAAATCATAATTTAGTAACAATTATATATTAAGCCCATAAATCCTCAAAATTACACATTACACCCTTAATAACATTATTTACACAGAATAACATCAAGTTTCCAAAATTTACACTTTAGTCCCTCTATTTTAATTAAATACAAACCGAATAATAATTAATTATATAATTACCAAATAAACCTTTAAATTATAAATTGACACATGACACCCTTATATAATATTTTTCCCATATTACCCCAGATCTAAAGTGACTTACAAAAATATCCCAAAGTTTTAAAAATTACAAAACACACCCTTTTAATTTAAAAACTCAACCAGTAATACTTTTTAATCAACAAACCCTAACCAAAATTCATCCAATCATTACATCATCATCCAACAACCTTAAAATGCATTAAATGATCAGATCCATCCAGAAAACCCTAACCCTAAATCGTTAGTTAGGTTTTTATATTATTTTCCAAAAATCCGATAAACAAAATAATTAACCACGATTCATACAAGATTCAACAAATCAAAAGTCATTTTTCCAGAGTGATATGATGATTATAGAACCCAGAAAAATTATGTACAAGCCTCAGAAAAATGTATGAATATATTTGGATTTATGGTACGTTTTAAGAATTAAAAATTATTACGATCAATCAAGCTTGCATGGGTCGATTTAGCCAATTTATATGAATCATATATGATGTAAGGATCATGAGAAAAATGCCATACGAATTTTAAAACGTGTGAATTAGGCGTAGGAATTATGTGTACCTCGGATGAAAACGTGACAAGAAAAATAACCACGGATCAAACCAAGCAATCCCATGACCAAATCCTATTTTTCCTAGCTTCCTTGAATGATGAAAAACACCAGAAAATATCCAAAGACCTCCAGAAATTCGGATGAAGCAAAAGGGATTTTGTGTGTGTTTGATAAGTATTTCGGTGTAAAGAAAATAGGGAAAAGGGAAACTAAATAATGATAGGGCCGAATAGGGGGAAAATATGGCCTAAGACTCGGCCACAATATTGACAAAATCAAAATTCAATGATTTTATTTTATTTCCATATTTATTTGTTCCTATCTTAATTTAAAATGTTTTATAAATACCCATAATTAATTTAATTAATATTTTCTGTATATAAATATATATGTTGTGTGTAACAAGTATTTTTTTTGGACATGTACAAATGTTAAAATGTTGTCTCAAAATTATTTCACTTCATATGTAGTTCGTTTCCAGAGATTCGGAATTAATTTGGAACTTTACAAGTGATTTTAATTAACTTTTAAGTTTTCAGGGGTATTTTGGTCATTTACATGCTTTCTAAATTTCAGGTATTACAACTTCTTCCCCTCTAAAAAAAAATTTTTCGTCCTCGGAAATTGAGGTGAAACGAAACGGAAACACAACTGACTGTGATCAGAAATATGAAAGACTTGGTTCTTATGACTCTATATTGTAGGTCAAAACTTCGGTTTCCTCAGAAAGACAAATCATACCGAATTCAGATCATAAGAATAATATATCGAACGTAACAGATGATAATCGGATTTTCTCGGAAGAGACGTAAGAACTACACAGGATTTTGACGGATATGCCGTCCACAGGATTTGATTAGACAAATCAGATGAGGACATACAGAAAATAGATTGTTGATAACATCAATTGGCGGAAGTTCTATAACAGAACCTAAGATTATTATCGGAAGTTCAGAGGTCAGCAGAATGCGTGACGAGAATCCAGACGTATCAATTTACATAACGGTGAAAGCAGATTACGCGTACAGTTAGAATGAACTTAAGGTCTCACTAATGCAGATACTCTCAACAGTTATCAGAATCTCTAAAGTTCTAAGGCACTTCTCGAAATATCCTATGCCCACAACAAGTGCACGTTATATGATGTAAGTATTATCACGTTGGCCAGACGTCATAATACTGGCATCATATAAATATGCCCTCATGATGGTCATACTTTATCTCAAGTTGTGAACAGAACAACTTATCTTAATCCACCTAATCCAACTACAGTCTCAGTGGTCATCAAAATCAAACACCATAACTAAGAGGGGAACTAACTACTCGAAAGAGTTTACGGAACAGATCTAGAATGTCTATCAGAATTTTGTACCTCGTTAAAAGCATCAGATCATCCTTCATTCGTCCAATTTCACATAACAAAACCATCGTCCAACATACGCAAAATGGACACAGAGCGGAATTACTAATAGGGAACCTAAATCATTCAAAGGATTTCATCATCAGGTAACAGAAATTGAAATAGGTCAAGAGGAAATGAATTATGTCATCCATAGCTTCATCCATCACAGAATTAATTCTTCCAAACACAGACGTTCGGTTCAGAATTTTCTTCCATTCAAAATCATGATCTCAATTTCCATTCTCAAGTCTGCTTCTGCTCTTAATTCATCTTAGTACAACTAAAATGAATAGAGAAGCAAGACTGCGAGTCTTGGACAGGTCTACTAGCACAGTTTGGAATTCGCTAACTCAGACTGCTGTCATCACCGGATGTCTGGTAGTGGTGTCTGCTACAATCTCTGAACGCCAATCAAATCTACTCTTCCAGAACAAAGGTCATTCCATTTAAAACGAAGATTGTCTACATGTTCCTCGTTCGTCTCAGAGCATAAACATGTTGTCATACTATGACAATTGTCCAAATACTCGCGAAAACATGATTCTTATTAGCCAATACTATTGGCATTATTTAAGACTCATAATGGTCACAATGAGTACGAAAACGGTTTTCATCAATCGTTCCGGGGAAAACTTCATATCTAATTCACATCACCAATCTTTACGAATAAAACTGAAATACTTTACGGAAGTTGCTCTCAGTTAGTCATCTCCTATCTTAGGAGTTCTTGTGGTTGCTTCTTCAATCCTTCAGGAATTAAATGAGGTCGTCTGATACAGAGTTTCAAAGTGGAACGAATCAATCATTGATACGCAGAAATGAAAAGTGATTACGGTTAGAATTACGGTTAGGTTTACGATAGTTGATATGCAGACGCAAAATTTTCTCTTTCTTCTTCATAATTTAATAGGGGTATTCAAGGGGAACACTGAGGTGGACAAAAACATATCTCATCAGCTTCTTCAATCTCTCAACTTCTATAGCATCATGGTTCGTCAATTGGGATCAGTTCAATGCCAACTCCATCTCCCGAGCAGTAGGGAATCAAAAAGGTTCATCAGAAACATCAGAAAATTGTACAGCAAGACTTCCAATGCCAAAGTTTTCTAAGGATGGATATTATTGGGTGTCCGGGAAAGGTTGTCATAACAAAAGTAGGATGAAAACAGATTTCAATAGGTCTCATATCAGATATGGTAGTCTCTGGTAGCTTATAAAGAGCCAGTCAACAAAAGACCTCGAAATCGAATATATCAAAAGTAAACAGATCCGCAGAACGAATATGGTTATTTTTACCAGACGGATAGTTCATATGTCAGAGTCAAGTACATGGTTCAGTATAGTGTGGAGATATATAGGCGAACAATTCAAGGTGTTGGAATCTTATTAGCTATTTAGCACAAGTGGCAGGTAGGTTGCGAATAATCGGTAATACGAACATCGTATACTGTCAAAGTGAGGCGTATAGAAATATCAGTTATCAGCATCATCATGCTCATTTAACAATTTCGTACAGAGATAGTATTTGCATCAAATCCTTCCAAAGGAAAACTGATTGGCAAATACGATTCATCATTCAAGGGAGGGAATAAACTTCTATATCCGAGGTTAATAATCACCAGAGTTCTAATAGGAGTAGTAATAGATTTGCAAGACAGAATAGTATCAGGTGATACATTTATATCCAGTATGGGTAATGAATTTATAGAAGGTGTCAAACACATTAGGGTTAAACGGCCTTCGGGATGGTCGGAAAGATATCAGACTGTTTATCAAACAGATCGAAAGTGAAGGTCAAAATCAGGTAGCGGTAGCAAAATTTAACAATCGGTAATCATGGTAGGGGTTTTCAAAATTGTTTCAACGCCAAAGTGAGACATAGGAAGATAGTCGTCAATATTAAATGATCAATCAATCAATCCTTATAAGGATAAAATCAAGGTTACTATCAAAGAAAGACGGATCAACAAGGAAAAATCTTATCGTTCAGAATGAGAGGTAAAACATCTGTATATTCGTGGTTAAAATACCACAAGGCTTCTCATGGGAACAGAGATGGTTAAAACGAAATCAAATAGTGTCAGAAGATTCATAGATGTTATTAGAAACAAGAAACAACTAACGGAATGTATCAAGTATATCATCGTCAAGGGAATTCTCAGAATGCCCGAAGAGGCATCAGAATGATTAACAAAAGGTTCAGAGGTTGGAGCCGGAATCTGAAGGCAAGGATCAAATAGTGTCAGACAATTACCATGCAATTTCAATGCTTCAGGTTTTAATTAGGTTTCAATTCTTAGGTGGTGCAAGGCATAAGCTCTAATTTTCCAAATGTGATTTCAATAGTCTTTAACCAAAAGCAAGGCACGAATCAGAGTGATGCGGAAGCAATGCTACTTAAACATATGACTTATAGTCTACCCATTCCTCACTGGTCAGAAATTAAGTTCCTATAGGTAAATCCTAAAGCAAATTCTCAAAGGTTGTCCTACGAGCGCCTACAGTGGAAACTTAGTGGTCCAGACTTCACAGGTCAAGGGTAAATGTATTACGAGTCGCAGCCTGTCTCTCTGATACCATAAATTGTAACACCCCAACCCGACAAGGGTAAAGATATCACAATAATGGATTCATATCAGATCAAAACAAAGCATACATCTACAGTAATACAAAAATCTCAAAGGATTACAAATGAAATACTGAATCTACAAGGTTACAAATGAGAACTTCCAAAAAAAAACACTAATTCTAAAATATATTATCTTCTAGTCAACTCTAATCCAGAATACCTATCCAATCTTCTAAGTCCAAAGGTACACTCTCCACTCATTCCCAGCTTCCTACTAAAACCTGCCGCAGGAAAAGAAATGCGGCTGAGCTACGAGAGCTCAGTGAACAGATATAACGATAACAAAAGCAGTAACAGATAGCAGTACAAAGAAAATCAAGAATACAGATTATACAGATATAATCAGAGTGAAGAAATAAGAGTAAGGAATAAATAAGGAATCAGGTTTAAGGAAAAAGGAAAGAAAAACAAGAAAAAGGAAACAATTAAGATTTATAAGATAAGGAAAACAGAAATCCATCACGAGCCCAGATAACAGATAATATCATAACAGTGTAACCATATAAGCAATCTAGAGGGGATACCTCTCAAGTAACCAGATAATATGAGGGGTGACCTCATGTATCAAATTGGAGTGATCAGCTCCCAGATATATGTGAAAGACGTGTATCGCACACACCATCAGTCACCAGATAAATATAACAATTAACAAATAACAATTAACCAGATACAGATCAAATCTAGGATGCATCCATACGCCCCTGCAGACAAATCATAATCATAATGGCCATAGCAGATAAAAATAAGGGACGGAATAGGTCATCACTCTCCTGCCCTAGAGTCATGTCAAAGGTGCATCAATGACATGGACATGAAACCATCATGCCTAGTGATTGGCTCGGATATCAGACTGTAGGTCAAAGGTCAGATGTACTATCAAAATAATCAAAAGTCATATCTTAAGGGTACATGGCAAAAGGTTCATGTCAAGTAGTTTCAGAATTAAATATCAAAGGTTCAAATCAGAGTTTATCAGATTAAGTTTTATATCAAAGTTTAAGTTCAGATTAAAAGGACTATATCAAATGGTTCAGAAAAGAATTTCACAGGTTCATAATTAAAGTTCGTAGCAAAAGTTCATTTTAGAAGTTCCTGTCAAAAGTTCATTTAAAGCAATCCTTTAATAATGGTTTTCAATAAAATGTTCTTTCAGAATGGTTTTCATAAAATAATCTTGCAAAATGGTTTTTCATAAAAATATTCTTTAAACTAGTTTCCACAAAAGTTAACAAATGTCATATAAAAATAGTATCATATCACCATTCATAATCATTCTTTTAAAATAACTGATTTTTCTCAAAACATTTCCAGGTCATAATTAAAAAGGTTTTCACATAACAGATTTTTATATCAGAGGTCGTAACAAAAGGGAATCATGCAAAAGGTTCAAAGCAAAGAGGATTATAATAAGGACATCAGCTCAAAAGTAAAACAGATCAGAACATGAGAGAGATCATAGAAGGCTCACAAAACAAAGAGATCACATGAAAGGTTCACAAACAGAAGGGAACATAGCAATGGTATAGGGAATCCTAATAAGGAAAATGAAAAACTGAAAGAAAAGGAAATGAAAAACCCTTACTGAAAAAGGGCAGAATATCTGTACCTTATTAGCACAGCAGATAAACAAGAAAGCAAACAAACACTGAACAGATCAAGGCTTCTCCTTCTTCACACCTAAAGGAGTAGAAGACGGAATTACAAAATATTCTAACTCAGATTATTACTTTTAGTTTACCTTTCCCTTTTTAGTAACTTTCCATTTTTAGCAGGTTTCCAGAATTAACAGATTTCTATATTTAGCAAGATATTAATATTACAGATTAGGTTAAGTCCTTATTTCAGGATCATTATGGAATTTAGGTACATTTTATCAAGTTACAAAAGTTTAGGGTTAATTATGACAAGTTTACATAGTTTAGGGTTTTAATTGTAAATTCATTAAATTCAAAGGTCTAACATGAAAATACTTTAAGTTACTGATTTAAATACACACTTTATTTAGAATGACATTATAATCCCTTTAGTTTCACCATTTACAGTTTATACCCCTCTAGTTATATAATTTTCAAAACAAACCTTCTATTTACAATATTCACAATTAAATCCCTACAATATTCACATATACCAAACAAGCACCTCATTTTACAAAATTACAGAATGTAACCTCAGAATTATGTATAGTACGAATCAGATCCCTCAGAATTCAGAATTTACACATTTGGTCCCTTAACTTTACAAAACTTATAAATCAAATCATAATTTAGTAACAATTATATATTAAGCCCATAAATCATCAAAATTACACATTACACCCTTAATAACATTATTTACATAGAATAACATCAAGTTTCCAAAATTTACACTTTAGTCCCTCTATTTTAATTAAATACAAACCGAATAATAATTAATTATATAATTACCAAATAAACCTTTAAATTATAAATTGAAACATGACACCCTTATATAATATTTTTCTCATATTACCCCAGATCTAAATTGACTTAGAAAAATATCCCACAAGTTTTAAAAATTACAAAACACACCCTTTTAATTTAAAAACTCAATCGGTAATACTTTTTAATCAACAAACCCTAACCAAAATTCATCCAATCATTACATCATCATCCAACAACCTTAAAATGCATTAAATGACCAGATCCATCCAGAAAACCCTAACCCTAAATCGTTAGTTAGGTTTTTATATTATTTTCCAAAAATCCGATAAACAAAATAATTAACCACGATTCATACAAGCTTCAACAAATCAAAAGTCATTTTTCCAGAGTGATATGATGATTATAGAACCCAGAAAAATTATGTACAAGCCTCAGAAAAATCGTATGAATATATTTGGATTTATGGTACGTTTTAAGCATTAAAAATTATTACGATCAATCAAGCTTGCATGGGTCGATTTAGCCAATTTATATGAATCATATATGATGTAAGGATCATGAGAAAAATGCCATACAATTTTAAAACATGTGAATTAGGCGTAGGAATTATGTGTACCTCGGATGAAAACGTGACAAGAAAAATAACCACGGATCAAACCAAGCAATCCCACGACCAAATCCAATTTTTCCTAGCTTCCTTGAATGATGAAAAACACCAGAAAATATCCAAAGACCTCCAGAAATTTGGATGAAGCAAAAGGGATTTTGTGTGTGTTTGATAAGTATTTCGGTGTAAAGAAAATAGGGAAAAGGGAAACTAAATAATGATAGGGCCGAATAGGGGGAAAATATGGCCTAAGACTCGGCCACAATATTGACAAAATCAAAATTCAATGATTTGATTTTATTTCCATATTTATTTGTTCCTATCTTAATTTAAAATGTTTTATAAATACACATAATTAATTTAATTAATATTTTCGGTATATAAATATATATGTTGTGTGTAACAAGTATTTTTTTTGGACATGTACAAATGTTAAAATGTTGTCTCAAAATTATTTCACTTCATATGTAGTTCGTTTCCAGTGATTCGGAATTAATTTGGAACTTTATAAGTGATTTTAATTAACTTTTAAGTTTTCAGGGGTATTTTGGTCATTTACATGCTTTCTAAATTTCAGGTATTACAGAGACGATGCTACATCAAGATTACTTGAAGACATATGTTGGATGATAACCTCAAAGAATCCTCAAAGATCATCCAAAGACAAAAGATCAGTCATCAAAGGTTCGCTGCTGAACGCACAAAGATCAATGACTTTGAAGAATCAAGAACTACGAGCTAAGAAGTCAAACACATGATAGAATGCTAGAATTAATAATATTATTTCCGGGGTGACCTCCCTTAGGGGGAGATTGTTATGAATATAAATATTCATGTGAAGACTCAGTCACTCCGAGTATCTGTTAGCATTAACTAGCTCGTAGGATTATTAGTATTATTATTATTAGCTTAGTTACAATTAGTATTTGTGGAGTGGGTCGGGTCTTTACCCACTGTCAGCTCACTCTACAGCCCACTCGGAGCACCTATGTTTGTAAGTATATATACCCCTCTCCACCTAGGGAGAGGGTTGGACCTTTCATTTAATCTAATACATTCTACTTCTCTCTCTAGAAAAGGCTCCCATTCTTTCTGTCTCTCTCTAAACCATTCGGCCAAATCACACTTAAATGTATGTTATATGTTAATGAATATGCTACACTTGTACTTTTAATACTTATTAATGTTTACTTATTTATTCAATCGAATGTGTCTTTTAAAACGACTCATATAGAGGTCGTTCTTTATTACCTTGTACTTTGTTCCATGAACGTCACGCCTTCGGTTACCTTTTCACTGCGACACATTTTGAGGGTGTGACAGATCGGATTGAGAATAGGATTGTAATGAATTTGTAAAAAAGAAAAAAAAATAGTAAACATTGGGTAATTTCAAGAAAAACATTAATTTTAAAAATAAAAACTATTATAAAACCACTATTTCAAAAACTTTGTTTAAAGCATTATATGTGAGAAAGTAAATAAAAGATTGAAATTTAAGTTTTCAAGAGTTATTTTGGAAAATAAACATTCCTCATTTTTATGTTTTTAAGGATTAAGGTAAAATATTTGTGCATTTTATGTAGTAGAGATAGTTTTACATTACTATAAAGCATTTGAGACTTTCTTTTTATAATAGTCTTAAGAAATTATGTTACATACTATTTGTGACACGATCTTAAAATTGTTGAAAAAAATCAAATTTCTGTAACATCCATCTTAATATTGATGGATTATCTAATTTTATAATCGTCTGTGGCAGGATTAGCTTGTGCAAGTAGGTCAGCCGCACAGGGTTATCATTTGTGAGGGGCCTTCGATTTAGTATATGTCCATTAGTATTTATACATGTCTAAGTATATTATGTTTTGAATTTTCCATAAAGTTAACATTCTCGTGATTTACGAGGCCTCATTCGTAGTTTCGCACCGAACCACCCAAACCATTGGGACAGCCCTGATAGTCGGGCGGTCGAGCACCCTGCAGCGAATACAACTTTGGCTTAAACTATATTTTTACTTATTAAACTTAAACGCAAACATGTACAGGTGATATTGGATTTATAAAAAGCAATGTTGCAAAAATCGTGAATCGGTAGTCGGGCGGTCGACCACCCTGCAGTGAATAATCGGTCAAGGCGGGATTAATAGGTGATTAATCGGATTGGCATTTCTTGCAAGTTTTGGGTATTTCTGGAGACCGAACTAAAGATCTTAATTGATTCCAAGCCTACTATGTTTCCAAACTTCAATAATAGGCTCCAATTCGGATTATGAGGCCCATTGTGCGTTATAAGTTAAATAATAAACCCCAAATTACGTAGAATGCCTAAATTATTAATTTTTTAAAAGTTGACCGATTAGTCCGATTTTTTACCGATTCGGCCGATTTTTGACTGATTAGTGGCTGATTTTTGCCTAGGCCGATTTTTTCCACCGATTTTCAAAAATCAACAAGGTATAAGGCCGATTACCGATTAATCGGCCGCCTAGGCCGATTTTTGCAACATTGATAAAAAGTGCATACACATCATTTCACTTCATTTTATAACCCAAAGCACCATATTACTTAATTAGGCTGCGGTTAGGTTTCCGAGTACCGTTTTCCTTGCCCATCATTCCTTATACCATATTACTTGATAACTTGAGGTGAGTTTCATAGCCCCACTTTACCTGTTTACATTAGTTTGAAATACTCGGGGTGAGAATACAATGCTTGTTTTTACATACGGAGACAAAGTGCATAAACAATTACTATTTGCCTAAGTTACCACATTAGCCGCTAAGTCCCCACTAATCTCACGAACCGTTAGTTACTTGTTAGTGCGAATGTTGTGAATAGATCTATTGGGTTGACACCCCCATCCAGGTTGGTCGCACCAATTGGGTAAACGGACGCATATTATTTGAGGGCATATTAAGTGTTTGGCTAGACAATTACTGGGGCATTTATTTACCTGTGCACTTATGCATACACATTATGTTAAGGCTTCGGGTCATGGATTTAGTGCAATAGTCTTAATTTTTCATATGACTTTGTATTTGCTATAATGGTCATACACTAAATCTTGTGGTCCGCACTTGACCATTTTTCATTTACTTAAAGCTATGAACTCACCAACATTATTGTTGACGTTTTAGCATGCATTTCTCAGGTTGTTGATTCACTCTACCCTAGTAGACATTTGGAGCATATCATGAGTCTCATTAACAAGCATGCCATCAAGAAGTGTTTTATCACGACCATAACATTCGAGTTGAACATTAAACTACTTCATATTTGGGACTTGTACTTTAAGACTTATTAATGTTTAAACTTATTTTATTCAATCGAATGTGTCTTTTAAAACGGCTCATATAGAGGTCGTTCTTTATTACCTTGTACTTTGTTCCATGAACGTCACGCCTCCGGTTACCTTTTCACTGCGACACATTTTGAGGGTGTGACAGATCGGATTGAGAATAGGATTGTAATGAATTTGAAAAAAAGAAAAAAAAAAAAGACAAAAGAAAGAAAGTAAACATTGGGTAATTTCAAGAAAAACATTAATTTTAAAAGTAGAAACTATTATAAAACCACTATTTCAAAAACTTTGTTTAAAGCATTATACGTGAGAAAGTAAATAAAAGATTGAAATTTAAGTTTTCAAGAGGTATTTTGGAAAATAAACATTCCTCATTTTTATGTTTTTAAGGATTAAGGTAAAATATTTATACATTATATGTAGTAGAGATAGTTTTACATTACTATAAAGCATTTGAGACTTTCTTTTTATAATAGTCTTAAGAAATTATGTTACATACTATTTATGGCATGATCTTAATATTGTTGAAAAAAATCATCCATCTTAATATTGATGGATTATCCAATTTTATAATTGTCAGTGGCGGGATTAGCTTGTGCAAGTAGGTCAGCCGCACAGGGTTATCATTTGTGAGGGGTCTCCGATTTAGTATATGTCTATTAGTATTTATACATGTCTAAGTATATTATGTTTTGAATTTTCCATAAAGTTAACATTCTCGTGACTTACGAGGCCTCATTCGTAGTTTTGCACCAGATCACGCAAATCAATGAGATGGCCCTAATAGTCATAACCAAAGTATGCTTCTAGCAAATAATAGCTTTGTGTATCATGTGATGTGAGATGATTTCATAGTGTCTTTTAAGTGAGACAGTTCATCGAACACTTGGTGCTCAACTCAACAAATATACTGTACTCATAGAAAAACTAACCTTAGATTTTGCTTTAACTGAGTAACCATCTTCATAAGATAGGAAACGGATCATGAACATATTTACCGGGGTAACCACCCTTTACCAAAAAAAAAAGGGATCATGAACATTAATTTTAAAAAAGTAAATAAAATAAATAAAATAAAATAAAATAAAATATAAAAATCATCAAGCTTGAAGATAGGTTAAAAATAAAGGTTTTGGTCGTAAAATAGCAATGTACTTTTTCAAATGTATCATTTTGGTATGTGTACTATTTTCCGTTCCACTTAATGTAGTGTACTTTCATTTTTTGTTCCATTTTGCACATTTTGATAACGTGTCATATCTGAAAGTATGACACATGTCACCATTCATAACGTGACACGTCATCAAAATGTGCAAAATGAAACAAAAAATGAAAGTACACTACATTAAGTGGAACGGAAAATAGTACACGTACCAAAATGGTACATTTGAAAAAGTACGTTGCTATTTTACGACCAAAACCCTAAAAATAATACGGAATATATAACTTACAGGATTCAAGCTACGTTTATGATTTTCACAAATCATGTTTGCCACGATAAGCAGATTAGAAAATTAGAGATGAACAGTGTTAAGTTTTGATTTAGATTTAAAATGAAGCTTTTTTTTTTTTTTTTTTTCAATGTGCCTCACAAAGAATCCAATCAGAGAAGTAACGGTCATGCACCGTCGTATTCAAAAAGCTATATGTATTATTTTTAATTTTTTTATATCAAGAAGATTTATTTAAACTTAATGACATCATCAAATAGTAGTTTTTAATTCAATTAACGATAAAAGATAACTACCTAGATAAAGATAACATATGCAAAAACTCTTGTTTAATAGTATTAATAGATAGATTAAGACAAATCAACTATCATCAAGGTGGCATAGTAGTTAGGTGTCTTGATGTCACCACAAGAGGTCTTAAGTTCTAACCTCCGTAAGTAAACATCTAGGCGGTACGGTGTCCAGACCGAAATAGTCACAGGATACCCTGGTTAGGATGCATAAATCTCAGTCAAAGACTCACTTTTTTCGGGTAATTACAGTTAGAGTTGTGGATAAATATTAATACGTATATGTCTATAATCGAACTCGAGACCGCGGGATTGCACACTTTACGTATGATGATCAAGTAAATAATTAATATATATATTTATTATATGTATTAATTATTTGGACACAAAATGATACATAACGGACGTTATGTAATTAACGGTGTTGACAAACGACCGTTAGGGAATAGTTAAAGGACTATTGGTGAATAAAGGGATTGGAAGGATCTAGACAACTTGGTGACCAAGTTGGATCCGATGGGCCTAATGGGTTCTAATTCTAAATCGTGTATCTTATTCTCCAAGGTAGTTATTTAGTATAAATACAATTGTAAGTTAATGTGTTTGTCTGCTTGTGCATGGACTATAACCTACAATTGTTTTATTCTCTTCTTTTCTCCTTGTGTTAATACTGGTCGACTTGTTGTGTTTAATACTTGTCGACAACTTTCATAAAGTCAAACAAGGTTGACAGTTTTTTAAAGACACAAGGTCGACAGCTTTTCTAAAAAGTGTCGAACTATTCCTTTTAAATTAACAAAGTGTTTTGGTTAATTAAGTGTCTAATCACTAGCATCATTGCTTGATCGGTTATAGTACGTGTGTACAAGAACGTGGTACAATCACACTATTGATTGTATCTTGGATCGATTAACAAAACGGTAAGGGGTTAATCAATAGATCCCTAATTCACATAAACCCTTATTAGGGTTCATTCATATTGCTCAATTTGATTCTTGTTCGGGCTAGAATCACAAAGGCACGTTCCTTTTATGTTTATGTTAATTCTTTATATGTTATACTTAATGTGTTACACGCTTCCGCACTTGTGTACTTTGTTTTATGGAGTTTATATGATTGTCATGATTACTAAATTGCGACAGTGGCATCAAGAGCCATGTATAACATGTAATTAATTACTTAAACAATAAAAAACGTATCTTTAAATTGTTTAGATTATACATGTTTAATTTTCTAGGGTTTTATTATTAAAATTTTGTTTTTTTTATTAAAAAGTCGAAACCCTAACCCTAATTTAGGGGGGAGGGGTGTCGATTTGTTCCATAAACCCTAATTAGGGTTTGTGGTTTTCATAATTAATTGTAATTAATTAGAAACCCTAGGTCTTTAACAAGTTGTTGTGTATGTATCTTGTGACCTAATTGCTATGTGATATGCATGAATCCGTGACAAAACATGCATGTTAGTCACGGATAAATACTTGAATTAAATTGTTTAGATGTGTTGCTACATGATTAAATAAATCTAAAATTAGGGAAGACCTAATATATATTAAATTAATGAATCGGTTATGTGCAACGTGGTATATTATCATTAAAACTTACGCGGCCAAATTGTTGGTGTCTGTGGTCCATTGGGTACAATGAGCTCGAAAACCAATGGGAGTTTTATTGATTCTATACATAATAATTCACATATAGATTATTAATAGGATTTGTTTAAAAGGTTGCATGTGGCTAGATGTTTCACTAACAATTAATTGTTTTCTTATTAGTTGATTATTTGTTTTCTTTTAATTACTTGTTTATTGTTTTTTATATGTGATATGTTAAAAGTAAGCAATAAAAGGGTAATTTTCAAAGAAAAATTAAATTGGACTAATAATGGTGAAACATAAAGTAATAAAGTAAGGATCTTGCGGTGTCTTATGTGCCGACAGTGGTTCGCTTCGCACGGTAATTTGCTCCCAGGCGAGACTAGCAAGATCTAAACTTTGTCACTTAATTTTTTAAGACTAAGATCATAAACTTTTGCTTGATTGATGTTTTTGTACAATAGTGTGTGAAAGGCGGACCAAAGTTGACAAACTGTGTGGTGGGTTTATCTGGAGCGGGGTTTTTTAAGAGATCCGCTCCTACCGGCTCTCCGGGCCCGCTTGTGCGTCAACTGCGACTTACCTATATCACTATTTATGTACACTATCATCTTAAGGGTGATTTACCTCAATTCCACGCGCCACTTTTGTGGCAAATATCCGAATAACATGTAAGAGTAGGATATGTGGGCGATAATTGTTGGTACTTCTTTAATTGGTGAACCCAATACCTCAAGTACATAGTTTTTTGGTTTACTCTTAACTAATTGGTTAATAAAAATTGTTTTGAAAACTAATGATACAAAGATGAGTGCATGCGTCTTTGTACATGTTTTTGTCACACCAAAAACTAAATACCCTATAATTTAAGTTACATGCCATCTAACTATAAGGAACACTTGAAGTTAATTTTGGGTATGCGTGAGACCTGGACCAAAATTAATGACTAGGTAAATTTCCGAGTGTGCGTGAGACCACACATGGATGAATTTACAGTTTCTAAGTTAGACAACTTAATTAAGCTGATGCGTGAGACCTAGAGCTTAAGGCATGAGATGGGATGAAACATGCTTACATTGCAAATTGATGAATCAATTTGATGTAAATCCCATAATGATCTAGGAATTGGAAAATTGTTTGCCAATTATTGTTCGACAGATTACCTAGTTGAATACTATCATTACTAGCAGATCAACTGATGTAATGGTACTATGTCAATTAGGATCCTAGCTTTAAGAAAATACTATGGTTGATATGAATATTTACCAATGGGTATTTTATTTTCTTAAAGAGCTATTATCGAAAATACTAAACTGAATTTTGTAAATTCTTTTAATTGTATTAATGCAACGATAAACCGTAAACATGGGTTATTCTTTATTAGTAAATTAATCTACACCCGTAGGGGTTTTGGTTAGAGTCAATTTCATTAAAAGAATAAACCTAGTCTCCTTTCATATGATAAGCGTGAGACTAAATCCCATTCCTTTTCATGAATGAGAAAGGTATGATGGGAAAATTAGAATTGTCTAAATTCTAAATACATAACTCATAGCAAATTTTAAATCGTTAAGGTTATTGCGAATTTATGAGTTATTAAATTAGAAGCTAGACTAATTACCGCATAATGGTAAAGGACAAGCTAGTATATCTAGTTGTTTTGTTTTGACCATTTGAAGTACTACATACAATTGTTGGAATTGTAGACCTACTATGGAAGAAATTGCATGCCAATTTTCAAGTTAATAGTAAGCAATGTGATGAATCACATTTGATGTAAATGTGGATAGTCCATCAATTACATAGTAGAATACAATCTTTTAAACCTAAGTAATTGTTACGAATAGGTTTTGTCAAAGATGTAGGAAAGTAACAAGGACACTCTTTCCTTTCACTGGTTTATGAAACACTTATTATGGTGTCGAATTCAGTGGGAGTAATGTGTTCTTATTACTGAATAAGGGGTTATTGTAAGTTCTTTAATTCAGTGGGAGTTTCAAGATTTATGTGTCTTGATTGTAACTCGGATTATATTTTGAATGCCTCAAGATAATTACTTTCCAAATATAGATACTAATATTTTCAAGGATAGTCATGTGCGTTTCCTTGATGATTGAGTAACTCTATATCTACTAGTTATGCTAATGACACAAATCATATTGATCACATTAAACAAACGCGTGTAGTGTTGTCTATGTGGTACATGATGTTGTTCCATGCACAAGTGGGAGAAATCTTTATTGTGTGCAAGGTACAACATATAAGAATATGATTTAGTAGATTCTCTTAACCGCAAGGTAAGAGATTCTTGTTCTAATTTGATTATACATATCTATTCTTAAAAACACTTGGAGTCAATTTTGGGTATGCGTGAGACCTGGACCAAAATTAATGACAAGGTAAATTTCCAAGTGTGTGTGAGACCACACATGAAAAAATTTACAGTTTCTAAATTAGATACTTATTAGAACTTGTGTCAATGTGATAACAAGATTACTTCAACTTTAATATTTATGTATTATTGGAATGACATAAATGCATGAAGTAATATAATACTACTTCAATAATTATGTATTCTTTGAATGACATAAATAAATGAAGTAATAAGTTAACTTGAAAATACTATTGAAACCAAATGATGGTGTTCATGATTACTTTAGTTATAAATATTTATACTTTATTGTAAAGTTATAAATATGAAGTCTTTAAGACTTAGTATAATCTAAAGTAAGACGTTAACTTGTTATGTCTTCTTTATTAAAGACATATACAAAAAGTCATTGAGTTGATCAATGATTTATAACGTGTAGTGAGATTATAACGGTTTATGTCTTCTTGATTGAGACATGAACATGAAGTGACTTATTTAATAAGTACTTGAGTTATAATGCATGCAAGAGGCTTGAAATTCTATTTCACCATTAAGATGACTTAGTTGGGAAATAGGTAAGCCAAAAGGAATACAAAGTTATCTTTCATATTGTTAGATTATCTCACAATATGAGTTCTAATGAAATATCACATATTTGTGGTGTGTTCAGTTAGGAAAATCAAACTTTATTTGTATTGGTTGATTAACGATAACTATAACTTCTTTTCTTCCAAAAGTTATCAAGGTTAGAAAATTGAGTATGGATTGAATATACTCAATTAGACTCCTAGAAGATTTATAAGACATTATTTATTATGGAATGTGATGAATCACATTAAGTCTTTAATTGAAGTTCTGAATTTGTTAAACTTCTGATGAAGCTAGATATTAACAAACGAATGTCAAGAACTATCAAAGTGTATTTGTAATGTCCCAAATAAGAACAATATGGTGTTGCTTTAATTGCTAATTATTTATAGATAATCTATAAATTACAAAAAGCAAGTGGGAGTTTTATCTTGTAGAGATAAAGTTACAAGATACATAATCTTCTAAAATACACTAGCAAATATCATGATGAGATTAGACATGTAAATGTTGGATCTCAAATGATGGAATTCTCATTCATAGATCCACTTGGATATCTCAGATATTTGATTAATATGCTGAGGATTATATGATGAAGTATTAACAAATAATGAATTGGGTAAATTACTCATACTATGAATGTTAAAGATGCTGTCCGTCAAGATAATCAATTTATTGGAAATTTGGTTTATCTTGAATTCTAAAGTAAGACTAGAGAATGAAATGAGTTTCTTTTAAAGATAGAAAACCCTAGTGGTTTAAATCTTTATGTAGAAATCATATGGACAATATTGTACACATATTTAATGTATGTCTTGTGACAAGATTATTAATCATACTTAAGTAATTAACTATGATTGAATACTCTTTCATAAGCACATTAAATATATAAAGATAATAATTGTCATATCTATTTTCATTTATATGAAGGATGACAATGGAATATCAAAACTCTTTCTTGAGTGATTACTTGAGCGAGGACGGTAAGTAATCGAAAGGATTTTTGAATTCATAATTATTTTGGAAGTGTACAAAGTGTAATAATCCATGAATGGATTTATGCATGCATCAATGAAATATTCTTATGTTTGATTATTAAATCCATTGTTTGATTTATAATTGAAATAAGACAATTTCTAAGTATTCCTAAAAGCTAGTGGGAGTATTATGTTTAATTTCTTAAATAATATATGTTGTTAAACATATGGGAAGTAACATTCCATGTAAGTTAAAATGTTAAGTCTTAACTTGGAATGAAACTTTACTTGAAGAATTTAAGAAGTAAAACATACAACCTTGAGATATATGTTTATTATTATAAACATATGTGGTAATTAAACCTAATAAGACATGACATATCATTTAGAAAGTCTAAATGAGAATATATCTTTTGATAAGTTAAAACATGAATGAAGTCGAAGTATGATTCTAGGATTTTTCATGTATATCATGTTATTGTTGTATCATGTTTGAATGCAAAATGATTTGACAACATTTGATATCTAATAAAAGATATTTGATAAATTGTGTAATGGATATTCTAATCGAATATGTTTGGACTTAGAATAATGATCCTCAACCTGGAATTTCTCCTAAATTCTAAGTATAAACAATATGGCAAGTTGTTGCGTAATTGTTATAGCCAACAAATCTTGAAAGATTATATGGCATCCAAATTACACAATTGATATTAAGTTTACGGAATAGTTAAAAAGGCATATTGTAGTTTTATACAATAGTGTTTGTTTGATTGAGATGACACTCAATACTAGTCATGGTAGGATTTTATCCTGGATAATGGCCATGTAAACTAGTTATGCTTAACTAAGAAGCATAGTTGCATTATACATTAAAAGGTTAGAATACTTTAAACTTTAAAATGTTTGAAAGTTTGATTGTCATAAATTGATGGTTGAGGATATCACATCATTTATGAAAGATTGTGTGACTATATCAAGATATTTGGATACACACATACAAGAATTTAAATAAATTCTTGAAATAAGTATTCTCAAAATTTTATAGATCAAAGTTAGTTGATTTATGCCTTGTCAACAAGTATGATTGACATGACTTGAGGCATAATTCATTAACAAGAATTATCATGCATTGATCTATTTAGTGTTTGGATAAAGGACATTAAGCAATTATTATTTATAATGAATTAAAGTACTAGGTACGTTTGTTTTCATTAATAATAAATTGTGTCCTATATTTGCATGTTTAAATCCGTGAATAACTTATGTTATTCTAAATGTCCGTTGTCAATTAATGATATGGGAATATCATTGAACTAAGACAAATCTGAGTATTGGTTAGAATATACTTGAAAGTATATTGATGCATTGACATACCAATTTCACATGATATTCAATGAATTGAATATAGGACTTATCCCAACTACATGATTTTACTTTGTGGATCTTGTCAGTAAGTAAATCATGAATTTAGTTATCCTCAGACTTGAGATACCAGATAAGTGTCATGGATGTAGTGCATTTTTGTAAAGCAATTTACCGCTCACCGTAACTGGGAGTTATAAGGATTGTTTTCAGAAATGTTGCAAAGTCTATGGGTTATTCTTGTAGTCAAGAGAGAATTTGTTCCTTCAAATTTGTTTTGAAGTTTAATACTACTGGGCCCCTCGTAGGGTTGACAAGGTGTTTGCGTGCGCACGCCCAAAGTCTATCTGGAAATACGTTCAGATGTTTTGGTAATCTTGCTTAATCATAAACAACGAGAAACAGAATTGTTAATTAAAGAATGACTGAGATCCATATCTTTATTAACGTGGTATTAGTAACAAAAGGATAATAATAATGATGAATCATTAAAGGTTTTTCCAGGAAACCTAACTCGAGTTGGTGTAGGGGCATTGGCGTGTTGCTAGACGCTAACCAATGTCATTATACTATTAATAGATATCCAAGTGGGAGCTGTTAGAGTTGTGGATAAATATTAATACGTATATGTCTATAATCGAACTCGAGACCGCGGGATTGCACACTTTACGTATGATGATCAAGTAAATAATTAATATATATATTTATTATATGTATTAATTATTTGGACACGAAATGATACATAACGGACGTTATGTAATTAACGGTGTTGACTAACGACCGTTAGGGAATAGTTAAAGGACTATTGGTGAATAAAGGGATTGGAAGGATCTAGACAACTTGGTGACCAAGTTGGATCCGATGGGCCTAATGGGTTCTAATTCTAAATCGTGTATCTTATTCTCCAAGGTAGTTATTTAGTATAAATACAATTGTAAGTTAATGTGTTTGTCTGCTTGTGCATGGACTATAACCTACAATTGTTTTATTCTCTTCTTTTCTCCTTGTGTTAATACTGGTCGACTTGTTGTGTTTAATACTTGTCGACAACTTTCATAAAGTCAAACAAGGTTGACAGTTTTTTAAAGACACAAGGTCGACAGCTTTTCTAAAAAGTGTCGAACTATTCCTTTTAAATTAACAAAGTGTTTTGGTTAATTAAGTGTCTAATCACTAGCATCATTGCTTGATCGGTTATAGTACGTGTGTACAAGAACGTGGTACAATCACACTATTGATTGTATCTTGGATCGATTAACAAAATGGTAAGGGGTTAATCAATAGATCCCTAATTCACATAAACCCTTATTAGGGTTCATTCATATTGCTCAATTTGATTCTTGTTCGGGCTAGAATCACAAAGGTACGTTCCTTTTGTTTATGTTAATTCTTTATATGTTATACTTAATGTGTTACACGCTTCCGCACTTGTGTACTTTGTTTTATGGAGTTTATATGATTGTCATGATTACTAAATTGCAACGACTCACTTTTTTCGAGTAATTACGAAAAATTTAACATGGAAAAATTTCATCTGTATTAAAACAAATGAGGACATACGTATTTTTCCAGTTACACCTATATTTCTTATGATGATGATGTCATTTCAATGCCCCAAATTTCGTTTGACCAATAATATAAAAATTAAACACTGGAAGCTCCACTGTTTAGAGCCAAAGGGAGCAACATACACCTTGCATTAATTAAATGCTTGTGTTGAGGTTGACTATTAATAAACAGAATCGAGCTTACATAAGCTTAGCAGATAAGCTAATCCAAGTAGTAGGTTAAATTGAACAAATGCAGTTTCCCTCTAGTGGCACAGATTATATGAAACAGGTGCAACTTGAATATAAAGTTGTGTCTTGCAACAGGATTAACTACAGTATACATGCTAAATGCCTGGATACAAGTTTTACTCGACCATTCTTAATGTGTTTTTGCCAATATAATGATTTGTAAAGTTAGAATTTTCTTACTTATGGTTATCAATGTGCAAGTCATTGTATAATCCAAATTAATTTATGTTGGGGGGAACATTTTGATTATACAATTGTTTCGGTTTGAGGTTAGTGAGTTTGTTTAAAATCTTTACGAAACACCAAAAAATAAAAGAAACATAAAGGGTTAGTGATGTTTGGGTCATATAGGAGAAGTCAGCACAATAAAGATTCTAACTTTAAACCACTTCAGAGAAAAATAAGAAACCTATGCATTCATAATACACACTCATAACTAAAACTCAAGTTAACAACCAACCATGCATATACATTAATAGACTTCCTAATCTGACCAATCAACCAACCTATCTACACAACAGCCTTACTTATGATGATTCGCTACCAACAGACTCGTCGCTGGAGGGCAATGAGACACCGCACTCCGGTCAGGATTCACATACTTTTTGTACACTCCGTTGCACTTATTTTTAATTGCACGAGCATGAAAGCTCACCAAACTCTTTGCACAACCCCTTAGTTGATCTTCACTGTATCCGGTGTAATGTTCGAGTGTTTCAGTCCACGAAGGTGTCTTATCAAGCGTGCACCTAGCAGCGTACACAGCTGACGCAGCAAGCTTTGAAGGGTTATATCTAATGGTAACCGAATAGTCCATCAAACCAAGCTCAGTGAAAAAGAACACCATGTTGGAATATGGAAGTTGGACTAGCATAATACGACTAAAGGTGTGTGAGCCTATTGGGGGCACACACGCTAAAACATTAGAATACGTTTATCGTTAATGCTCAAAATGACCCGTTTTGACACGAAATGAACTAGACACTAAACCTACTTGTCCTAAACCTTATGGCAGGCCCATAGAAGGCTTCTGGAATGGGAAATTAATATGTCTAGAGTCATTATGATGTGATAAGGTATAAGAAGGAAATGAAGAGTTGTGATAAGGCTAAATGTGGAAGAGTTTTATGTTTATCATGAAAGTTTGTAAGCCTTATCATGAGTGAGAATGAGAGGATATATAAAGCCTCATTCTCAGCTCCTAATTCACGACTCACAGAAAACCAAAACACAGAACTTTTCCTAATCCCATCAGATCAAGCCAAGCCTTTTCTAGGGTTTTGTTTAATTGGTTTTCACTCCAAAATCTATTAACTTGCAATCGATCTGATCCAAAGTGAATTAGCAAGTTTAAACTGATCCTATTGCTTCCCAGAAGTAATATAATTCGTGTTCATTGGTTCCCTGAGTCGGCACAGCAAGCAGAAGTAACTTGGGTCCTTTTCTGTGCGTTCTTGGACAACACAGGCTGCACAGATCGGGTGCAGTGTCGTCCGATATCGGACAACAAAGAAAATCGTCCTCTGGTGGGTACTGTGGATCTCGGACAGCACACAGTTTTGGGCTGTTTTCGTTTTGATCCAATTTTGAGCATCAACACTTGGTGTTTGGGTTTACGTGGTACACGGCTAGCACTCCGGGCGTATTTGTTTGACGTGTTTGTGTGAGCAACCGTAGAGGTGGTATTTTAACCACTATTAGTTTCTTTTGCGGGTGTCGACGAGGGTTAGTTTTCTTGTTCCCTTTTATTCTTTGTTTGTTTATTATACGTGTTAACTATAATTGTAAACTAGATCCATTATCCGCTGTGTACTCGTAGTTAATGGTTAACTTGATTATAAAATCTCAACAGTGGCATCACGAGCCATCTCGTTTATCGGTTATGGGTTACACGATTTAATAAACACGCGAAAAGGCTACATGAAATCTAACTTAGTTATTTGTTTTATTTTAGTTTTGACAACTATAATGTAATACTTGTCATTAATTAATAAAAAATAACAAGACACAAACGAATTAGTTAACGGTTAATAATTAGATACATAAAATAGCAAAAATTAAAAGTTAATAAGTTTGCCATGATTATTTTATGTGTATATTCCGGCTGTAAGACCTACGCAATCATTTTTTTGTGATGCATGTGGCGATCTAGGCACTTGATGAAAACCTAGTGAGGGTCTTATGGTTCTCCATTTGGGGAAGACTCGCTAGAGCACTCGGAACTAAATGTTTACTTGTTAATATTATTGTAATGTTTTTAGTATTATGTTCTTTTGTGATTTTTGTTTTTAGCCTACATGTTTACACGCCTAAAACTAAAATAAAAGAGGACTAATACCTATAAAAAGATGACATTAAGTATGGTCTTAATTTACACGCCTAAATACCATGCTCATTGTGACCTGCTATTTGATTCGTGGAAAATTGTTTTTGTAAAATTAAGTGACCTAAATTATTGAAACAAGTTTTCATGAAATTAAAAACTGGACGCTATGGACACTTGGGAAGTACGGCTCACCCACTAGAACAAACTATAAGGGGGGTTTCAGGCGGTGCGCACAGTCACACCTAAAGGATTTCCGGTCATAGCTTCGCGCTGACCTGGTCCTCCGCCTCCTTGTGAGTTCGATTGGAGCTACCGTGAACCATGATGATCACTACAGTGTCATTACTAAAAGTTTTTAAAATAAAGTGCTACAAAGTTGTTTTGCATGCTTCTTTGTACACGATTTTATCACATTTATGTGTATACCCTATATGTAAATTTTAAGTCTATGCCACCCAACCAAGAACACGTGCATTTGACTTGACCTCTTTGGTCAGACCTTAGGGCCATTTCAACCCATGGCGAATTTTGCTCATTGGTCAGACCTTTGGCGATATTTGCACGTTCTTGCTTGGTCGACTTATTTCGAGTTTGCTTGGTCAGACCTTGGACCCGAGGCATAAGATGAGACTAAACATGCTCATGACATTATTAGTTGTCTACTAATGTCTTGATCAGTCTCATAAGTCTAAGAGTTGCAGTTTATGCAATTAACGCTTGTCGCTTACCTCTTGCCCTACTTCTTTACACGCTGGTCAGACCTCCGGTAATAAGTGGGAGGTCAAGATGGATCTTAGTCTTAATTAGTAATTAATTGGGTAGTTAATTCTTTTAAGAATTTAATTATCGAAAATACTAACATTGAACTTTCTATGTTCTGATTAAAATTGTGTTGTTGCAACATAATTCGTAAACAAAAGTTTGTTTTTCTTAAAAAGACACACTTAGTCTCTTTTCCTGGTAAGAAGAGTGAGACTTATTCCTGTTTATTTCTCCTTAGTTGACAAACTAAGATAGGATTACAATTGTTAAACTCACTTATGATCTTTCATTACCCTTTTCCGGTATTGAAATAATTGAAAGATAAAATATTTTGTGTAACTAGAAAATATTTTGTCTATAGCTACCAAAATAAATGACATCTTGCACTTGTCACGATGTATGAGTTTAAACCGCAAAGAGTAAAGAAATTACTAGCATATTCGCTAGGTATTTTTCTTGGACTCTTATTATTCCTTATAGTGCTAAATACCCTTGGGGCTATGTAGACGATAAAGGAGGAATTGCATGCTAACTATTCAAGTTAAATGAAAGCATGAATGGCTAGTCCCTCATCTACATAAGTAGGACTTCATATACTCTGTACAATACCTAAGTACATTGCTACTTGTAGGCATTCGAAGAGAATAGGAAAGTGTATTGAATTGCAATATGCTTTCTACTGGCAATGTAACACTTACAATGTTGAGAAATCCAGTGGGAGCATTGCGTTTTATTACTGAAATAACATTCTTGTAATGTTGTCAATTTCAGTGGGAGCTACGAGATTTATTTCCTTGTTACTCACCCATATCATTTCAAACTTGCTTTGAAATAATTCATTACTTTCCGAATATGAACTACCATTTCTTACATGATAATTGCATTTTATTTTATTAGATAACACGTTGCCTTTCTGCTGTTGCTTTCTGAACGTTATCTATAGAATAATAATCCACAATTCCTTATTAAAGGTTATGGTTCTAAAACTACTTGTAATATCTATGACATTATCATATTGTTTACACAATCAATCACATGTTGTTTGTTTTCATAATATGATGTTGTGCCTTACACAAGTGGGAGAAATCTCAAAGTGTGTGCAAGGAACAACATATTATTGGTTTCTCTTGACCGCAAGGTAAGAAAGCTAATAATTCTACTAGGACTTAAACACACAAGATGTTTGTAGCCCTACTACATTCAAATGTCATGATATAGTGTAAAGATACTTCAATATTTTGACTACTTGTTTTAGTTAACATAATTATGGTTAAATGATAATAATCGTAATTCTGAAGTATAAAATTAACTTGAAATTACTACAGAACTCAAGAGTTTGCGTTCATGATTACTTTTGTTAGTATAATTATGTTTACATGTTAAGACATAATTATAAAGTCCTTGAATTAATCAATGGCTTATAACATAAAGTATATAGTAAAATTGTTATGTCTTCTTGTTAACACATAAACATGAGGCATTTGAATTATTCAAAGACTTATAATGTATTATTGACATGTTTTGTTTTCTTGTAAACACATGAACATATAATTCTTGAACAGTTCTGTCTTCTTGTGAACACATGAGCATAAGGTTCTTGTATTATTCAAGAAATATACATTATAGCATGCACTTGGTACAAAAATACTTAATATGCAATTTGGCTCGACCCAATTGACAAGTATTTGATCGAAAGAGAATTAAGTTATCTATGGAATTCTGATATAGTCTCACAATTCCAATACTCATAGAATACCACATTATTATGGTATGTCAAATGTGTTGAAACAAACTATATTCATATTGTTTGATTCATGATAGCTTTAATTGCTCTACCTCCAAGATCTATCAAGGTTAGAAAATTGCGTGTGTCGTGGACATACTCAATATGGTTCAAACCTAGAAGGTATTCAAGACAACCCATGACCGAAACCCCTAAACCTTTAGGGATTTTTGATTTTTCCACTCAAACCAATTGAACCCGAAAACCTTTGGGTTTTCGATTTTTCTACACTTCCTAGCTTGAAGATTGTAGTATTGGTGTTCCTCCTAGCTCGACGAAACACAAAACTGTTGCTAAGGTTTTCGGTTAAAGGGTGACACAAAATTAGGGTTTTGCTACAAACCTTAATTAGAGTTGTTGGAAGAAATTCCATTATGTCTTGATTTAAGTTCTGAATTTGTTAAAATCTTATGAAGCATTTTATTAACAATCTTGAGATGAGAACTTAAAATGTATTTTGTGGTTCCCAAATAAAGAACAATTTATTGTTGCTTAAATACTTGGTGTTTAGAGATTTGTCTCTACTTACAAAAGTAAGTGGGAACATCAACAAATCTTGAAGATATTCAAGAACAAATACATAACCTTCTAAAATCCACTTATTAATGTCATACTAAGGTTAAACATGTAAATGTAGACCGAAGTATAATGTTACCATCATTCATAAATCCGCAAGGATGCCTCATCACTTGATTGATATTTTGATATCAATGCTGAGGAATATAAGTTAATGGATCATTGTAAATCTGCTAATTACTAAGGTACATTATCACATCTTGAATCTGATAAATGTCTTAGAACTATGAATGATAAGATGCAGTCCTTAAAAGGCAAATCAATGTTTTGATCTTGATTGTTATTTCGCCTAATAGTTAACCTATGAGGTTGGAATAAGTTTCTTTTGAAGAAAGGCTTACAAGGACAAAATTGTATACATGATTAATGCATGGTTTATAATAAGAAGTTTTTAATCATACTCATGCTATTGACTGTGATTAGATTTTCTTATATACACGCATTAATTAAATAAAGATAATTAATTGTCATACAAGTTTTCCTTGAATGTGGAATATGGCAATTAAGTTTTATAAATCTTTCCTTTATGATTACCTTTTGCGAGGAAGGTGTGTAATCAAAATGGTTATGAGTTTATATAATCTTTATGTAGTATACAAGTTTAAGCAATCCATGTTTGGATTGGATCATGCATCTAGGAGCTGAGATCTTGAATTTAATTACAATATGATTTTGATTGAATTAAGATAACTCCTGATTACATCTGACATTAAGTGGGAGCACTATCTTTTCCTTAAAATTCATATGTTGTATAACATATTGAAGATATCATTCCATTTAAGCTAGAGTTTCATCCTTAAGCTTGGAATAAAACTTCACTTGGAATCTAGGGAATAGAATAAACAACCTTGGAATAAATGTTTATTTGGAATAAACATATGCGGAAAATTAAGTCCAACACAAATGCAATATATCATCAAAGCAAGTCTTAAATGGTATATTTCACTTGGAATAATTTATTACATGGATGGAAACCTTATGTTTTTAACTAAGGATTTGTCATGTATATATTATATTGTGTATAAGACTGGTTGTTACTTTTGCACTAGATCAAGATGAGTTGACAACAACAATTTCTAATTGAGAGTATTTAGATTATTGTTAATACAGATGTTTACGAATTATAAAGAATAGTGTTGTATACGTACAATGATGATAGAGGATAATTAAAACTAGTTAAAGTAGGATTTTATCATTTATGATAAATCTGCTAACTAGATATGCTCAACGAAGAGCATTGTTGCATTACACATTAAGGAATAAAGAGTACTTTACATTTTAAGAAACTGTAAAGATGATTGTCAGTATGTCGTTGACTTCTAACACCTTATGCAAGGTAGGGCGACATCTCCATACTATGACACTTGCAGTAGTATGAGCATATGAGATAAGACACTCATCTCAAATCCCTCACTATATGTGAAATTTGAAACTAGTATTCGGAAAGTTTACTCAGATGACTATTTGGTTTCTTGTAAAGAAAAGTTGAGAATGTTGGAAACATTAGACTTCAACTTACTAATTAGTCTCATGCATATCTGTTTTTAGTATTTGGATAATTGGGATTGTAAGACAATTTTTACTTTATGATTAATAAAGATACTTGGTATTTGTTATTCATTTATATAATAATTGTTATCCTATATTTGCATGTTTAATCCTTGAATGATTTTATCGTTCTAAATATGTCCATTGTCAGTTAACAATATGGGAATATTGTTATGCAAGGCAAATGTGAGTGTTGGTTATATTCTATGAGAATGTGGATTGTTCCCGCCAAACTCATATGTATTCACAAGGGATGCATATTGGATACCCCAACTTCAAACATTTACTTTTGGATCCTTGTCATGAGTAAAATGTTGAAATGGTTTATTAAGTCATCCTTAGACTTGAGATACAAGCAAGTTCTGTTATGTGTGAATATCACTTTTGTAATTATATGCCAAACGCTGTCCTGAATAAGGTAGTTATAAAAGCTATTTTTCGGAGTGATGTGAAGCAGCATCCACAACACTTGTAGTCAACAAAGGATTTGTTACTCCACTTGATATGTGCAGAAAGATACCATGGGCCCTCTCCAGAATTAATCAGATAATTGTGTGGCCGCATCCAAAGGGTAATTTAAGATGATTCTTAATTACATTTTGTATATCTGAATTAAATTCTATAACGAGAATCTAAATGGTTAGACTATATGGAATGAGTCAGGATCCATATCCATGGTTTAACGGTATCTATAACAAAGGATAATGAAAGCAAGACATAAATGACCATGCTACTGAGAATGATTTATGAAACTACATCTCAGACACCTTTAGTTTAAATAACGAGTGAGAGCGTTGCTAGACGTTTCCGTCGTTGGTATTTGTGCTATCTGCTACTCCAACTCCCAAGTGGGAGCTGTTGGAATATGGAAGTTGGACTAGCAAAGTACGACTAAAGGTATGTGAGCCTATTGGGGGCACACACGCTAAAACATTAGAATACGTTTATCGTTAATGCTCAAAATGACCCGTTTTGACCCGTTTGGACACGAAATGAACTAGACACTAAACCTACTTGTCCTAAACCTTATGGCAGGCCCATAGAAGGCTTCTGGAATGGGAAATTAATATGTCTAGATTCATTATGATGTGATAAGGTATAAGAAGGAAATGAAGAGTTGTGATAAGGCTAAATGTGGAAGAGTTTTATGTTTATCATGAAAGTTTGTAAGCCTTATCATGAGTGAGAATGAGAGGATATATAAAGCCTCATTCTCAGCTCCTAATTCACGACTCACAGAAAACCAAAACACAGAACTTTTCCTAATCCCATCAGATCAAGCCAAGCCTTTTCTAGGGTTTTGTTTAATTGGTTTTCACTCCAAAATCTATTAACTTGCAATCGATCTGATCCAAAGTGAATTAGCAAGTTTAGACTGATCCTATTGCTTCCCAGAAGTAATATAATTCGTGTTCATTGGTTCCCTGAGTCGGCACAGCAAGCAGAAGTAACTTGGGTCCTTTTATGTGCGTTCTCGGACAACATAGGCTACACAGATCGGGTGCAGTGTCGTCCGATATTAGACAACAAAGAAAATCGTCCTATGGTGGGTACTGTGGATCTCGGACAGCACACAGTTTTGGGCTGTTTTCCTTTTGATCCAATTTTGAGCATCAACACTTGGTGTTTGGGTTTACGTGGTACACGGCTAGCACTCCGGGCGTATTTGTTTGACGTGTTTGTGTGAGCAACCGTAGAGGTGGTATTTTAACCACTATTAGTTTCTTTTGCGGGTGTCGACGAGGGTTAGTTTTCTTGTTCCCTTTTATTCTTTGTTTGTTTATTATACGTGTTAACTATAATTGTAAACTAGATCTATTATCCGCTGCGTACTCGTAGTTAATGGTTAACTTGATTATAAAATCCCAACACACCATATTCTCCATCTTGTTGTCAGATGGAAGTGAGGCTTTAGTGTACCAAACCGCGAACACATATGGTGTTTTAACAGTCAGACGCCAACCTAAACGACTAAGAATAGCCTTTTCCATAGCAAGAATTTGCTCTCTTGAGTATGCACTATTTGATATAGTAATCATATCATTAACCGGTGGCGGCCATATATCCTCATACTTGGAAGATATAAGCAACGCGTTGATGCCAACCAATCGAAGTTCTGTTCTAGCAACAGTTGTGACCGGCAGATATCTATCAACAATATTGATAGTGAGATAAAGAGTCTCTGGCATCAATTTATACTTATTGTGAGCTTGTATTAGCCAGTTGAGCAAGGTAGCTCGCATTCTAGCATTGATATCAGGTTGGGGATCCATGTAATCCCTCAAACATCGTTCGGTCTCCGAGAGCTTGTAGAACGAGTAGATTTCCTCCATGATGCGTGGGTTTTGCAACCTTACAACAGGTTTTACCTCTCGAGGGATCTCAAGAGGCTTACAACCCCACCAGGCAGTGTACCTGACCGATGTAGTATAGTGTAGTGGTAAGTACGGGGGATTGATCGTTCTCCACAGGGAATAGTGTTCGTTAGGTGTGAAAGGCTACTCTAATTAGGTCTAAGGGTTGAGGAAGATTCTTTTTATGTTTTTTTATAATTTATAAAAGCAAGTAAAATCTCGGGTTTTGAAGGAGTGGGCGGAATTAGTTGCTAGTCAACTAACCCAAATTACTACAAATGCAAATAAAATAAAATAACAAAAATGAAAAGTGGTGAGAAACTTATGTGTAGAGAAATGTGTTTACTTAGATTTCCTTACTCCCTAACTATTTTTTACCGGTTAATTAGTGTGTATTAGTCGCGTGGATGACGGGTGTATTCCTTAATACCATTCGTGGGGTGGCGTACTTACTTCCCCAAACTCTACAAGCTCCTACTTCACTCCTATGTCGAGCCGGCTAGGAAGCTCCTAACATGGGATCACTAGAATTCGCTTGTGCATTAAATACAACCATAAAAACCTTTAGTACGCGTTTGGTTCATGTTTCTTAAGACGTTCAAGCAAGTTACCGAATAGGAAGTTAGCCAGTTTTCTTAAGCCTAACATAGATAAACAATCATCCAATACAACTAATAACACACTAACAACCAATAATCAATAGCTAGGTTTCATTAGATCTAAGCAAACACAAGATAAAATTAGCCTAACATGTTAAACAAAAGACAAGCATAAGATAGAATCAAACAACACATAGACATATTGAATGATTAATTGATAACTTATCTTTCAATGAAACATGGAAGATCTCAAGGCAAAAAGCCCTGAAAAAGTAGCTAAAATCGTCTTAGGGTTTTATCCCAAAATTCCACACACTAAGCTCTCCCTTAATGACAAAAAATTAGAAAACTATATATAGACTTTGACATCTGACGGCGTCACCTTATGCATTGTGACGCCGTCACCTCGCCGCTTTTAGGGTTCCCGGATGACCATCTTGACGCCGTCCCTCTTTAGCTCTTCAAAAATCCATTCTGGCTTATCAATGTTTGACGCCGTCGGATCATGAACGTGACGCCGTCCCCTTATGATTTAAGCCGTGACGCCCTTGATTTAGTTAAAGCGTGACGCCGTCAGAATTCTCATGCAAACTCACTGGCCCGTCATGAGTAAATTTCACATCCAACTTTTCTTGCCAAGGCATGACGCCGTCCCATGTTAATTGTGACGCCGTCAAGAGTAACTTTTAGCCGATTCTTGAGACTTTGCCGTTTTCTTCACTTTAATGCTCCAAAAACGTCCAAAATGCCTCCTTTTCCAGATTTCTCCTCAAAAGTACCTAAAATGACAAAAGGAACGATTTAGGGCAATATTTGATCAAATAAATACGATTTCGGGCTTAAATGACCCCTTAAAAGCGGTACACTTTTCGCCTCATCACGAGTAGATTTCCTCCACATATTCAACATTTCAACCTCAGGAAGCTCATTGTTCTTGTCAAATTCATCAATATTGATGATGACAGGATCTTTTGGTTTTGTAGTAGTGATTCCACTAGCAACTTTGCTACGTGTACGGTTTGCCACAGACTGTGCCTTAGTAATTGGTTTCTTTACACCAAGCTAGGCTTCACCGTTTACTTCTTTCACCTTGTACAATAATCGGAAGACTATGATCAAAAGCAGAAGTCATAATTAATATCTTCTTCTTGATCTTCAAAGGCTTTTTCGTTATAGTATGGTTTGCCACAGACTGTGCCTTAGTAATTGGTTTCTTGACGCCAGTCCGAGTAGTCACCATATTTGTCGTCGCCACAACACCTTAGTTGATATGATTGAAACGTTAAATTGAGAGGGTTTTGATTTTTGGGATGAAGATGAAGGAGCCTGTTATTTAGCTATATATTTATAAGGGTCGAATTTGTTTGAGTTTGAATATGGGCCGTTGGATGAGATGGGATTTGCGGTTTTGATCTTACCGTGTGAGACACGCTTTGCTTTTTTCATCTCTTATTTATGGTAAATAAAGGGTTAAATGGGTAATTTGTTCGTTTGATCAATTATAATATATATTGCCGACGGATCAGAGAGAAAAAATATTGATATGGCATTATATATTAACCATCGGATCAACCTAAGATTTAATCTGAGCCGTTTAAATTGCTGTTTGACTTTGACTAATTTATTAACAGGAAAAGGTGTGGTATATGAGGGGCAAAATTCATTAAGATGATAATAACTAAAAACAACAAACTAATCCTATTTTCTTGGCTCTTCTAAATCCTCTTTCTTCATCCTCCTCGACACTACAAGGCTTCAATTGTTGCTATTGAAATAGATTATAGAATACCTAATCTACAAAACTATCAAGCAAAAGTTCTTATTGTATATATGCTTAATTATAGGGGTATTCTTTTAAAAAAGTACGCAACTTTACGTGAAAATCGGTTTGATGTACCCAACTAAATTTTTGTCGAAATTTTGGTGTTAACTCCTGAAAACACCCTTAAAAACGCACTGTTTCACTTACACAGCCAGTTACAAGTTTTTTTTTTTTTTTTTTTTTTTTTTTTTTTTTTTTTTTTTTTTTTTTTTTTTTTTTTTTTTATCAAAGATGAGCCATGTGTACCTTTGACTTTACCCTTTCCCACTTTACCCTTTTTTAATCACTGTACAAAATTTCACCATTAACAAATTTCTTTAATTTCTCCTTCACGTTTTCTTCATCCAAACAATATAACTAGTTCTTCATCCTCCTTCACGTGAGCAAGAAATCACAAGTTTAAACTCATCTTCATTCCGTTAACAAAAGAAACAGATAACAACACACACCAAAAATCCGATCTATTACCAAATCATCAAAACCCACTTCAAAAATTTAGCCATCAAGAAAATCCAGATCCAAGCTAATGATGGTGACGAAAATTTGCTAATGATCCAAGCTAATGATTGGATCCAAGCTAATCCACATCCAGATCCAAGCTAATGATGGTGACGAAAAAAAAATGGTGGTAAGTAATCCTTGCTGCATAGAACAAGAAGAAGGTAATTATTGTTTGATGATATGTTTATATTTGTCTTACTGTATACAATTAACATGTTATTGATTGTTGGTTTCTGTTGATCTCAGTTGAGCTTCACAATCTTATTAATTACTTTAGATAAATCTAAGGTAATCGGTATAGAAACTGATCTTGAGTTGTATATCAAATATTATGCGGAAACTAATACTTGATCTTAAGAAGAATAAACACAAACGAGTTCTCAAACAACACTTCAATATATTAATACGATTGCTCTGAATAGCAATAGGGTTACAAGAAACCTTGAAGTGTAAAACAATACGTATGCTAAGATAATCAATCAATCGATATCTAACTTTAACCCTAGAACCTCCTTTTATAGCGTAAGGAGTCCTAGTCGGTTTACAAGACTTCCTATACAAGAAAAATATTCATACGTATCTTTTCTATACTTATCTTAACATACTTTACATAATTAATAAGCAGCAGAGTAATTCTTCTAGCAGCAGAGTCTTCGTGAGCTAGCAACAGAGTTAAAATATGCCTATTATACCAAAACAGCAGAGTTATCAAACCAGCAGAGTTCTTGTGCTAATCAGCAGAGTCACATAACTATCCAGCAGAGTTATGTTCTCTCGAATCAGCAGCATTTTAGACCCAACAATCCTCCCCTAAACTTGATATTTTTCTTCAAAAATCATCAAGTTTCCTTAAATCCAACTATCCATCAGGAGGATGCTTCCAAACACTTTACTGTTTTGAAACCTTTGACTTCAGTATCTTCTCATATTTTGTTATCAGTTTATAAGCCTGATTATCTGAAAAGAAACTATTCTGCAATGTCAACATTCCAGGCTTCAACATCTGAGTAATCACTGCTGTATTGTTATTCAAAGGGTAATCCTTCTCCACAAGCATGTAGACCTTAACACCCTTACAAACCAATTCATGCACTCCACAGGATTGATACAAATACCACCTATCAACTCTGGAGTTCAACAAATCCCTCCATTCAATATCTCTCTCATCAGGCTCAAACATGTTCTTCAAAAAGTAATAGTGAATTCTTTCATACATCACCTCTGGTCTCTGATCACCATACTTTTCTTTATATAACCTCCAAACCTGCATCACATCATCTCTATCCATAAAATGTAGCATCTGAGAAAATCTAACAAATCCATAATACAGATTATTAGACCTCTTAAACTCCCAGTAAGCTTCACTTCCATCCCTGACTGTATGTGCATAAGAGATGATTGAGTATTTTGTATCTAAGGGAACTGCATTAACTATCTCTGGTTCCTCTTGTGGTACATGAACTGTGATATCCATTGTTCTTTTCATATCCTCAGCAGTCACTTCCTCAAAATGATACTCATTACTTTCTTCTTTTTCAGAATCACTCTTTACCAATGACTCAGTCTTCCTCTTCTTTCTAGCTATCTGCTTTATTCTCTTACCTGTCCTCTTATAACCAATAACCTTTTTAACTTCTTCTCTCTCAAACTCCATGGTTTCCTTGTCATCTTGTTTCTTTGAAACACTTCCACTTCCAGATGCTTTCACATTTTCAGATCCCATAACCTCTGGATTTCTCTTCTTTTCAGAAACTTTTCTTGGATTAAGCTTAGCATAAGTTTCATAAAATTCTTTTTCAATTAAGTGATCTGACTTACCCTTAAAATCCTTCATCTGATAGTTTCTAGCATTCTTCAAATAGTACTTCATGTCTTTAACCAATGCTTTCCTTGAAGATGACCTTTGCTTGAAACCATGCTTTTGTGCTTCTTTTATCCTTAGAATCAGCTCTTCCCACTTAGTCAGTCCATTCTTTCTAAGTATAAACTCAACAAGCTCTTTTGTCTTTTCAGTTCCATCCAACTGCTCATCATTTGATATCAGCCTAGCTTCACCTCTTACAATCATATCAGAATCAATGAAATACTGCAATTGTTCATCTAATTCTTCTTGATTAACTTCTTTAAATGCAGTGCTTTCCATAAGTTCAGACTGATTTCTTTCTTCACTAGCTGCAACACTTCTTGCATATTCTTCATCCTGAGCAATTTGAGCCTTTTCAGCCAATTTCTGCATCCTTTCAAATTCTTCAGCAGAGTCAGCAACAGATTGTGTTTGTGATGGTGTAGGTGTTTTAGTTTCTTTGTTCATATTCAGTAGTACTTGAGCTAAGGTTATCTTCTCATCATCTGATTCATCTGATTCAGCAGAGTTCTTAACTCCTGCACTTTTCTCTGTATCTTCAGCAGAAACCTTTAACCTATCAGTAGAGTGATCTTCACCAGCAGAGTCACCCTTTTCACCAACATTTTCAACAAAATCCTTTTCAACCTCCCCTGAACCTATCACATCCTGTTGATCCTTATCATTCACCACAGCCTCTTGATCATTCCTCCCCTGTTTGGAAGCATCCTCTTCCAAACTTGGTTTGGACCTCATCTTTAGCCTCCCCTCAAGGTGTGTAACCCTTAGCTTAAGGCTTCTAATTTCAGCACCTTGAGTAGCTCTGACTGTCTTTAATTCCTTTCTTAGATCAAGCACCTCCTTTGACAATTTTGTACAATTTTCCGTCAATTCTTTCAATTGTTTCATGATATCCTCACAACTTCGGTCTGTGTAACCTGACCCGAGAGGTTGATCATTGGAATTGACATTTTGTACAGGTGTTTTAGCCGTCAAATCATCAGTTTCAAGTTCAATTCTAGCATCAACACTTCGACCTGTGTGACCTGGTCCGAGAGGTGTATCATTTGCAATGTCAATATGTACATCAGTGTCCATCAATTCAATAGTTTCATCTCTGTCCTCATCACTTCGAGATGTATTACCTTCTCCGAGAGGTGAATCTTGGGACACAAACTCAGTCTCATCCCTAGGATGAACATCTGAGCCCCCCATAGAAGCCATTTGGCTGGGGTTACCACCAGGTGTGTCAGGTTCCTGAGAACCTTCTACAAATGATGTTGCCATGGTTGAGGTCTTAATTATGTTGACACTGTCCTGTTCAACTACTAAGTTGGAAACAGTAGTGACAGCCTCTTCCATCATGATACCTCCAACACCTGTATCAGCCTCATCTGCTACCATACTGACATTGGCCTGAGGTTGCACAATGTCCTCTTGTGAAGTCCTAGGTGTTTGGGTAGGTTGTGGTTCATGAGATACTGATTCATTCAAACTTGTTGATGAGGATGTGTGATGGGAAGCTGTGGGTGTTCCAGCCTCTTCATCCTCATTCACTGCAGCCACTACATTCAAGATATGCTCAGTTAAGGGAGTTATAACACCAGAAAATCCTTTCCCATTCTTCTTTAAAAATGCAAACATCTTGATGGCCATTCTACTACAGGGCTCAATTTGTGAATGCCTCAATGGTTCCCTTAGCTGTCTATTTAGGATAAGTTGTAGAAACCTTGGGTACAAGTAAAACTTCTTTTTAACAAACTTCTTCAACCCCTCAAATATCATACCAGAAAAATCAAAGGGCTGCCCTGTAGCTAAACATACCAAAGCCATAGCTTGAGAAGCACTAAACTCATTCCATCCACCTATTTTGGGAAACAAGCAGTGTTGTAGAGTATGCAGTAAAAACTTCCAATGTGGACAGAGACGACCTTTCAATAATGTACTACCAGCCTCAGGTCTCTCATATCCAAAAGTCTCAAGCTCAGTCATAACTACTTCTGAGGTAATAGTAGGGGGTGTTGGGGTGCCTGATAAGCGCAAACTTCTCTTAATTGTGGTTTCACTAACTACAATATTCTCCCCATCTACACTACCTATCAATCGTTCCTCACCATCTAATACATCCAACTTAACAGTTGACCAAAATTGCTTCATATGAGATGTATAAATGGTAGGATCAGCAGTTAACGCATACCTTAACTTCGAAGCACTCAGGAAATCCATAACCTCATAAAATCCATCAGCGGCAGTAACCTTACTGAGAAATGCTATCTGATTGTGTTCTTCCGGAAACGTTCTTCGAGCCATTTGATTTGGGGGTTTAGGGTGAAATGATATGAATTGTTGTTCTTGAATGTAATTTTGGGCAATTGAAATGTAATGAGATCAAATTGGTGAAAGATACCGTTTTGATCTAATTAGGGTTTAGAACGCGCCAAAATTTTCAGTTTGACCCTTCAACTATCAAACTCATCAGCAGAGTTATGAAAGTGTTGACCTAAAGTCAACATTCCCAAAATCTTTAAAATCACCTCCTTAAATACAATACCAACCCCACATTTAACTCCATAAATCCTTAATCACTAAATCAAATTCCCAATTCACAACCCTAACTCAATAACAATCCAACATGAGTTCTTCAAAAACGCCAATCATTGAAATATCTTCAGATTCATCATCTGATGATTCACAAGGTTGGGCCAGTTACTTTCCTAAGAGTGCATCAACATCACAACAAAAAGGAAAGGCAATCATGGAAGATTCATACTCCGATCCACTCCCATCAACACCATCTTCGTTTGAAGATTCAAGCGATGAGGAAACAGCAAATTGGCCTGGGAAACAGCAAGGTTGGCCGAAATCAATGACCTATTATCAAGGGGCCTGGGAAATCATCCCTCCAAAACATCCAATAACCGCTGAACTTCAGAAACAAATGGAGAAAGCCGCAGCCGACTTTGCAAAGAGTGTCCACATTCCCATCCAAAGCCAAGTCCGGTTGAGAAGAAACCCTCTGTGCCAAAGAAGAAAAATCAGCAGAAGAAAGCAGCTCCCTCTACCAGTCAGCAGCAAAATCCACCACCACGTTCAGTGGTACTTGCATTCCCCTGTCCAAGGGTGTTTGAAGCCATGGGCACTAGGGGACCGCGTAGCAAGGTCATGCCAGAATTTGCTAAGATGTAGGTTGTGAATCTATGTAGCTTGTTGTCTTTTGATGTTTCTTTTGAGTGATGGTTGTAAGAAAACTTTCTCTGTACTTTGCTTATGGAATGAATGAACCTTTTAATTTTCCTTGTGTTACTTGAGTATTTGTATATGTATCTGCAAAAGGTTAGTAACAAACAACAAACACAAGCAAGAATATTCCAAAAACAGCAGCAGAGTACCATAGCAACAGACAACTAAACAACTTAACAAACAGCAAATTTTGACTTAACAAACAGCACAAATCCTTACAAAACTTTACAAAAACATACAGAGATAAGATGGTTGAAGATTTAAAGATTGATCATACCAATACTAGCAACTAAAAATTGAAACCTGCTTATGTCAAAACTTTTGGTAAGTAGATCAGCAACATTATTGTCAGTATGTATTTTAACCACTTGAATTAGCTTTTTCTCATAACAATCTCTAATAAAATGATGTCTTATCTCTATGTGTTTTGTTTTAGAATGAAAAACAGGATTTTTGATAATACACATTGTGCTGTTGTTGTCAATGAAAATTTTTGTGTTCATAAAATTGTACCCATAATCCAGCAGTTGGTTCTGTATCCAAAGCACTTGTCCACAGCAGCTAGAAGCAGCAACATACTCTGCTTCAGTTGTCGAATTAGCCACCACTGTTTGTTTCTTACATTGCCAAGAGATCAGCCTATGACCAAGATACTGACAGCCTCCAGTGGTTGATTTTCTGTCCATAGTAGCTCCTGCATAGTCACTATCTGAGTATGCTATCAAGTCAAATGGTGAATTATTAGGATACCAAAGACCCAGTTTTGGTTGACCCTTAAGGTACCTAAAAATTCGTTTGACTACTTCCAAGTGTGAAACTTTTGGGGACACTTGGAATCTAGCACAAGCACACACAGAGAACATGATATCTGGCCTTGAAGCAGTCAGATACATCAATGAGCCAATCATTGATCTGTACAGATGCACATCAACCTCTACCCCATCTTCATCTTTGAGCAAAGGCTTGTTCTTATCCATGGGTGTCTTTGCTGCCTTCACATCCTTGAAACCAAATTTCTTTAACATATCAGCCACATACTTGTCTTGGCTAATAAAAATCCCATCTGACTTCTACTTAACTTGTAGTCCTAGAAAGAAAGTTAGTTCTCCCATAGAACTCATCTCAAACCTGCTGTGCATAAGCTTCTCAAATCCTTCACATAACACCTTATTTGTAGACCCAAAAATGATATCATCTACATAAACCTGAACAAGTAGGATATCCTTTTTGTCTTTCTTAATGAACAATGTTTTATCAATGGTTCCCCTGCTAAAACCATTATTCAACAAATACTGAGATAAGGTGTCATACCAAGCTCTAGGAGCTTGATGTAGTCCATACAGTGCTTTCTTCACTTTGTAGACCCTATCAGGATACTTAGGATCTTCAAACCCAGGTGGTTGCATAACATAAACCTCTTCAGGTATCTTTCCATACAAGAAAGCACTTTTCACATCCATTTGATACACAGGAAAATTCTTGTATGAGGCATATGCCAAGAAAAGTCTGATAGCCTCTAGTCTTGCAACTGGAGCAAATACCTCATCATAGTCTATCCCTTCTTCCTGAGTGTATCCCTGAGCCACCAATCTATCCTTGTTTCTGATAACAATACCTCTTTCATCTCTTTTACATCTGAACACCCATTTTGTACCAATTGCCCTTTTTCCATTAGGCAAATCAACTAATGTCCAGACCTCCTGAAGCTTGAACTGCAGCAACTCCTCTTGCATAGCTTCAACCCAACTTTCATCTTTCAAAGCCTTGTGAATGGTCTTGGGTTCTTCTTGAGATAAGAAACAGGCAAACATGCAATTCTGTAAATCCTTGTGGCTATTCCTCTTCTTAAGTGTTTGGGCAAACAATCCCTGATCAAGCAAATCACTCAACCCTTTTGACTTACTTCTAGTCTGAACAGCAGAGTGAACATCACCAATTATCTGATCCTTTGGATGATTCTTGTGGATTCTGGTTGTAGGAGTGGGACTAACAGGTATATCAGTCTCCAAATTTGATAAATCACCTTCAGCACTAAAAACATCAACAACTTCATCATTAGTATCCATATACACTTCTTCTAATTCAGGCATCTCATCAGCAGAATCATCATCAGAATCACCAGTTATATCAGTAGAGTCCTTTGGTATAGCAGCAGTGTTACCAAACCTAACAGCAGAGTGTTTGTGCCTAACAGCAGAGTGTTTTGGCTTATCAGCAGAGTGTTTTGGCCTGGCAGCAGAGTTAAGAGAACTGCTGCTATGTTCATTCCCTTGTTGCCCATCAACTTCTGACTCTTTATTCCTTTCCTTATCATCATTCTTGACATCATGAGAAGGTTCATCAACACCTTCCACATCAACCTTTGGTACTTCTTTATGAACATCAGCATCATCTGAACTTTTTCCCTCTTTAGGAGTGAAGTACTGATCAAACGTGCTCCTTTCAATCAAAACAAACTCCTCTGCAGTTTCATCCTTCTTTGCTTGTGTACCTGCATTGGGGTTAGTTTGTGTACCTGCAGACATGTTAGTGGTACCTGCAAGGACTGGTTGATAATTCATACTCTTGGTTAAAGAATCAATATCAAACATCCACTCAGGACCTTTTCCATCAACATTAGGTGTGGTTTCTCTAATTCTAACATGCAAATTTTCTACCATATGCCCAGTTCTTTGATTGAAAACCCTAAAAGCCTTACTTTCAGTAGAGTATCCAACAAAGTAACCTATGTCTGCTTTCTCACTGAACTTGCCTAAGTGGTCAATGGTATTTAAAATAGTGACAGGACACCCAAATGGTCTAAAGAAATCTATCAGAGGTTTCCTACCATGCAATAACTCATAAGGGGTTTTATTGTGAGGTTTAACTATCTTAGTTCTATTTTGCACATAACAAGCAGTGTTGACTGCTTCAGCCCAAAAGATAGTGGGTAACTTAGACTCTGACAACATAGTCCTAGCAGCCTCAATTAATGTTCTATTTCTCCTCTCAGCCACACCATTTTGCTGAGGAGTTCTAGCCACACTAAATTGTCTAGTTATCCCTTTTTCCTCACAGAACTGATTCATCACTTGATTCTTAAATTCAGTTCCATTGTCACATCTGATGATCTTAACCTTGTGATTAAATAGGTTTTCTATCCTTGTTATAAAAGCCTTAAGAATGCCAGCTGTCTCATTCTTAGTTGCTAAAAAGAATACCCAAGTAAACCTACTGAAATCATCAGTGACCACTAAGCCATACATCTTTTTATTCAAACTATGCACATAAGTAGGTCCAAATAAGTCCATGTGTAACATAAACAAAGGTTCAGTTATAGAATTCACCAATTTGGACTTACAAGATGCTCTATGTTGCTTTCCCATTTGGCAAGCAACACAGACTTCAGGATTCTCAAAGACCTTTGAAGGCAATCCTCTGACCAAGTTCCCTTTCACCAACTTGTTGATAGCCTTGTAGTTCAAATGTCCAAGCCTTCTGTGCCATAGTTTGGATTCATCAACAGTGGCTTTGGCAAACAGACAAGTCAAATCTCTTTTGGGAATAATATTCTTTATATCCACACTGTATATATTGTCATGTCTAGGGACTTTAAGAAGAACCAATTTATCATCAGGTATCTTATAGTCAGGAGACAAGACAAGACACTCAGTGTCGGTAAAAAGAACAAAATTCTTCCTGTCACACATTTGTGAGACACTAAAAAGATTAAACTTGAGACCATTCACCAAATACACTTTCTCAAAATCCAACTTTCCAGTTCTGATGATGCCTTTACCAACAATTTTTCCACCTTTAGGGTCATTCCAAAAGGCCATATAACCACCATCCAAAGCTTCAAAATTCTCCAAATTGCTTTGGTCTCCAGTCATATGTGAAGAGCATCCACTATCAAAAATACATTTGTCCTTTAGCTCCTTTTGTAGATTGCCCTGCACAAAAAGTAAGAGAATTAGTTTCTCTTGGGGACCCAAGCCATTACTGACTTGGATCTACCTTGTGCATCAAAGTAGTCAAATTTCTTCAACTGCATTGGTGCACTGCTGTGTCTGAGAACATGATCTAAAACTTTTACTTTTGGTTTCCAGACCCAGCAAGCTGAGGCTTTAACAACATAAAAATGATTGCCTACAACAGTATCAGTAACAACTTTAGGCAAAACAGCAGAGTCTGCCTTAACAGCAGAGTTTGCCTTTTCAGCAGAATCAACTTTTTCTTTCTTTATAGGCACTGTTGATGCAATAGGAGAGATAACTCTAGAAGTACCATCTCTCATCAAAACTTCCCTAGGAACCATGTTTCTTTTATCAAATTTTAATTTTATATTGCCCGACGGATCAGAGAAAAAAAAAAATTGAAATGGCATTAAAAATTAAACCCTTTGGATCAACCAAAAATTTAATCTGACCCTTTAAATTTCGTTTTTACTTTTACTAATTTTTGTTTGATATTTGTTTATATTTTGTTTTATGATACAATTAACATGTTATTGTTGTTGGTTTTGTTGATCCCAGTTGAGCATCACAATCTTATATTATTACTTTAGATAAATCTAAGGTAATCGGTATGAAAACTGGATCTTGAGTTGTATATCAAATTTTATGCGGAAACTAATACTTGATCTTAAAGAAGAATAAACACAAACGAGTTCTCAAAAACACTTCAATATTATTAATACGATTGCTCTGAATAGCAATAGGGTTACAAGAAACCTTGAAGTGTTAAAACAATAGTTATGCTAAGATAATCAATCAATCGATATCTAACTTTAACCTGGGGAACCTCCTTTTATAGCGTAAGGAGTCCTAGTCGGTTTACAATGACTTCCTATACAGAAAAATATTCATTTACGTATCTTTTCTATACTTATCTTAACATACTTTACATTAAATTAATAGCAGCAGAGTAATTCTTCTAGCAGCAGAGTCTTCGTGAGCTAGCAAAACAGAGTTTAAAATATGCCTATTATACCAAAACAGGAGTTATCAAACCAGCAGAGTTCTTGTGCTAATCAGCAGAGTCACATAACTATCCAGCAGAGTTATGTTCTCTCGAATCAGCAGCATTTTAGACCCAAAAATCCTCCACCTAAACTTGATATTTTCTCTCAAAAATCATCAAGTTTCCTTAAATCCAACTATCCATCAGGAGGATGCTTCCAAAACACTTTACTGTTTTGAAACCTTTGACTTCAGTATCTTCTCATATTTTGTTATCAGTTTATAAGCCTGATTATCGGGAAAAGAAACTATTCTGCAATGTCAACATTCCAGGCTTCAACATCTGAGTAATCACTGCTGTATTGTTATTCAAAGGGTAATCCTTCTCCACAAGCATGTAGACCTTAACACCCTTACAAACCAATTCATGCACTCCACAGGATTGATACAAATACACCTATCAACTCTGGAGTTCAACAAATCCCTCCATTCAATATCTCTCTCATCAGGCTCAAACATGTTCTTCAAAAAGTAATAGTGAATTCTTTCATACATCACCTCTGGTCTCTGATCACCATACTTTTCTTTATGTAACCTCCAAACCTGCATCAACATCATCTCTATCCATAAAATGTAGCATCTGAGAAAATCTAACAAATCCATATACAGATTATTAGACCTCTTAAATTTCCCAGTAAGCTTCACTTCCATCCCTGACTGTATTGCATAAGAGATGATTGAGTATTTTGTATCTAAGGGAAACTGCATTAACTATCTCTGGTTCCTCTTGTGGTACATGAACTGTGATATCCATTGTTCTTTTCATATCCTCAGCAGTCACTTCCTCAAAATGATACTCATTACTTTTCTTCTTTTTCAGAATCACTCTTTACCAATGACTCAGTCTTCCTCTTCTTCTAGCCATCTGCTTTATTCTCTTACCTGTCCTCTTATAAACCAATAACCTTCTTAACTTTCTTCTCTCAAACTCCATGGTTTCCTTGTCATCTTGTTTCTTTGAAACACTTCCACTTCCAGATGCTTTCACATTTTCAGATCCCATAACCTCTGGATTTCTCTTCTTTTCAGAAACTTTTCTTGGATTAAGCTTAGCATAAGTTTCATAAAATTCCTTTTCAATTAAGTGATCTGACTTACCCTTAAAATCCTTCATCTGATAGTTTCTAGCATTCTTCAAATAGTACTTCATGTCTTTAACCAATGCTTTCCTTGAAGATGACCTTTGCTTGAAACCATGCTTTTGTGCTTCTTTTATCCTTAGAATCAGCTCTTCCCACTTAGTCAGTCCATTCTTTCTAAGTATAAACTCAACAAGCTCTTTTGTCTTTTCAGTTCCATCCAACTGCTCATCATTTGATATCAGCCTAGCTTCACCTCTTACAATCATATCAGAATCAATGAAATACTGCAATTGTTCATCTAATTCTTCTTGATTAACTTCTTTAAATGCAGTGCTTTCCATAAGTTCAGACTGATTTCTTTCTTCACTAGCTGCAACACTTCTTGCATATTCTTCATCCTGAGCAATTTGAGCCTTTTCAGCCAATTTCTGCATCCTTTCAAATTCTTCAGCAGAGTCAGCAACAGGTTGTGTTTGTGATGGTGTAGGTGTTTTAGTTTCTTTGTTCATATTCAGTAGTACTTGAGCTAAGGTTATCTTCTCATCATCTGATTCATCTGATTCAGCAGAGTTCTTAACTCCTGCACTTTTCTCTGTATCTTCAGCAGAAACCTTCAACCTATCAGTAGAGTGATCTTCACCAGCAGAGTCACCCTTTTCACCAACATTTTCAACAAAATCCTTTTCAACCTCCCCTGAACCTATCACATCCTGTTGATCCTTATCATTCACCACAGCCTCTTGATCATTCCTCCCCTGTTTGGAAGCATCCTCTTCCAAACTTGGTTTGGACCTCTTCTTTAGCCTCCCCTCAAGGTGTGTAACCCTTAGCTTAAGTCTTCTAATTTCAGCACCTTGAGTAGCTCTGACTGTCTTTAATTCCTTTCTTAGATCAAGCACCTCCTTTGACAATTTTGTACAATTTTCCGTCAATTCTTTCAATTGTTTCATGATATCCTCACAACTTCGGTCTGTGTAACCTGACCCGAGAGGTTGATCATTGGAATTGACATTTTGTACAGGTGTTTTAGCCGTCAAATCATCAGTTTCAAGTTCAATTCTAGCATCAACACTTCGACCTGTGTGACTGGTCCGAGAGGTGTATCATTTGCAATGTCAATATGTACATCAGTGTCCATCAATTCAATAGTTTCATCTCTGTCCTCATCACTTCGAGATGTATTACCTTCTCCGAGAGGTGAATCTTGGGACACAAACTCAGTCTCATCCCTAGGATGAACATCTGAGCCCCCCATAGAAGCCATTTGGCTGGGGTTACCACCAGTTGTGTCAGGTTCCTGAGAACCTTCTACAAATGATGTTGCCATGGTTGAGGTCTTAATTATGTTGACACTGTCCTGTTCAACTACTAAGTTGGAAACAGTAGTGCCAGCCTCTTCCATCATGATACCTCCAACACCTGTATCAGCCCTCATCTGCTACCATACTGACATTGGCCTGAGGTTGCACAATGTCCTCTTGTGAAGTCCTAGGTGTTTGGGTAGGTTGTGGTTCATGAGATACTGATTCATTCAAACTTGTTGATGAGGATGTGTGATGGGAAGCTGTGGGTGTTCCAGCCTCTTCATCCTCATTCACTGCAGCCACTACATTCAAGATATGCTCAGTTAAGGGAGTTATAACACCAGAAAATCCTTTCCCATTCTTCTTTAAAAATGCAAACATCTTGATGGCCATTCTACTACAGGGCTCAATTTGTGAATGCCTCAATGGTTCCCTTAGCTGTCTATTTAGGATAAGTTGTAGAAACCTTGGGTACAAGTAAAACTTCTTTTTAACAAACTTCTTCAACCCCTCAAATATCATACCAGAAAAATCAAAGGGCTGCCCTGTAGCTAAACATACCAAAGCCATAGCTTGAGAAGCACTAAACTCATTCCATCCACCTATTTTGGGAAACAAGCAGTGTTGTAGAGTATGCAGTAAAAACTTCCAATGTGGACAGAGACGACCTTTCAATAATGTACTACCAGCCTCAGGTCTCTCATATCCAAAAGTCTCAAGCTCAGTCATAACTACTTCTGAGGTAATAGTAGGGGTGTTGGGGTGCCTGATAAGCGCAAACTTCTCTTAATTGTGGTTTCACTAACTACAATATTCTCCCCATCTACACTACCTATCAATCGTTCCTCACCATCTAATACATCCAACTTAACAGTTGACCAAAATTGCTTCATATGAGATGTATAAATGGTAGGATCAGCAGTTAACGCATACCTTAACTTCGAAGCACTCAGGAAATCCATAACCTCATAAAATCCATCAGCGGCAGTAACCTTACTGAGAAATGTTATCTGATTGTGTTCTTCCGGAAACGTTCTTCGAGCCATTTGATTTGGGGGTTTAGGGTGAAATGATATGAATTGTTGTTCTTGAATGTAATTTTGGGCAATTGAAATGTAATGAGATCAAATTGGTGAAAGATACCGTTTTGATCTAATTAGGGTTTAGAACGCGCCAAAATTTTCAGTTTGACCCTTCAACTATCAAACTCATCAGCAGAGTTATGAAAGTGTTGACCTAAAGTCAACATTCCCAAAATCTTTAAAATCACCTCCTTAAATACAATACCAACCCCACATTTAACTCCATAAATCCTTAATCACTAAATCAAATTCCCAATTCACAACCCTAACTCAATAACAATCCAACATGAGTTCTTCAAAAACGCCAATCATTGAAATATCTTCAGATTCATCATCTGATGATTCACAAGGTTGGGCCAGTTACTTTCCTAAGAGTGCATCAACATCACAACAAAAAGGAAAGGCAATCATGGAAGATTCATACTCCGATCCACTCCCATCAACACCATCTTCGTTTGAAGATTCAAGCGATGAGGAAACAGCAAATTGGCCTGGGAAACAGCAAGGTTGGCCGAAATCAATGACCTATTATCAAGGGGCCTGGGAAATCATCCCTCCAAAACATCCAATAACCGCTGAACTTCAGAAACAAATGGAGAAAGCCGCAGCCGACTTTGCAAAGAGTGTCCACATTCCACATCCAAAGCCAAGTCCGGTTGAGAAGAAACCCTCTGTGCCAAAGAAGAAAAATCAGCAGAAGAAAGCAGCTCCCTCTACCAGTCAGCAGCAAAATCCACCACCACGTTCAGTGGTACTTGCACTTCCCTGTCCAAGGGTGTTTGAAGCCATGGGCACTAGGGGACCGCGTAGCAAGGTCATGCCAGAATTTGCTAAGATGTAGGTTGTGAATCTATGTAGCTTGTTGTCTTTTGATGTTTCTTTTGAGTGATGGTTGTAAGAAAACTTTCTCTGTACTTTGCTTATGGAATGAATGAACCTTTTAATTTTCCTTGTGTTACTTGAGTATTTGTATATGTATCTGCAAAAGGTTAGTAACAAACAACAAACACAAGCAAGAATATTCCAAAAACAGCAGCAGAGTACCATAGCAACAGACAACTAAACAACTTAACAAACAGCAAATTTTGACTTAACAAACAGCACAAATCCTTACAAAACTTTACAAAAACATACAGAGATAAGATGGTTGAAGATTTAAAGATTGATCATACCAATACTAGCAACTAAAAATTGAAACCTGCTTATGTCAAAACTTTTGGTAAGTAGATCAGCAACATTATTGTCAGTATGTATTTTAACCACTTGAATTAGCTTTTTCTCATAACAATCTCTAATAAAATGATGTCTTATCTCTATGTGTTTTGTTTTAGAATGAAAAACAGGATTTTTGATAATACACATTGTGCTGTTGTTGTCAATGAAAATTTTTGTGTTCATAAAATTGTACCCATAATCCAGCAGTTGGTTCTGTATCCAAAGCACTTGTCCACAGCAGCTAGAAGCAGCAACATACTCTGCTTCAGTTGTCGAATTAGCCACCACTGTTTGTTTCTTACATTGCCAAGAGATCAGCCTATGACCAAGATACTGACAGCCTCCAGTGGTTGATTTTCTGTCCATAGTAGCTCCTGCATAGTCACTATCTGAGTATGCTATCAAGTCAAATGGTGAATTATTAGGATACCAAAGACCCAGTTTTGGTTGACCCTTAAGGTACCTAAAAATTCGTTTGACTACTTCCAAGTGTGAAACTTTTGGGGACACTTGGAATCTAGCACAAGCACACACAGAGAACATGATATCTGGCCTTGAAGCAGTCAGATACATCAATGAGCCAATCATTGATCTGTACAGATGCACATCAACCTCTACCCCATCTTCATCTTTGAGCAAAGGCTTGTTCTTATCCATGGGTGTCTTTGCTGCCTTCACATCCTTGAAACCAAATTTCTTTAACATATCAGCCACATACTTGTCTTGGCTAATAAAAATCCCATCTGACTTCTGCTTAACTTGTAGTCCTAGAAAGAAAGTTAGTTCTCCCATAGAACTCATCTCAAACCTGCTGTGCATAAGCTTCTCAAATCCTTCACATAACACCTTATTTGTAGACCCAAAAATGATATCATCTACATAAACCTGAACAAGTAGGATATCCTTTTTGTCTTTCTTAATGAACAATGTTTTATCAATGGTTCCCCTGCTAAAACCATTATTCAACAAATACTGAGATAAGGTGTCATACCAAGCTCTAGGAGCTTGATGTAGTCCATACAGTGCTTTCTTCACTTTGTAGACCCTATCAGGATACTTAGGATCTTCAAACCCAGGTGGTTGCATAACATAAACCTCTTCAGGTATCTTTCCATACAAGAAAGCACTTTTCACATCCATTTGATACACAGGAAAATTCTTGTATGAGGCATATGCCAAGAAAAGTCTGATAGCCTCTAGTCTTGCAACTGGAGCAAATACCTCATCATAGTCTATCCCTTCTTCCTGAGTGTATCCCTGAGCCACCAATCTATCCTTGTTTCTGATAACAATACCTCTTTCATCTCTTTTACATCTGAACACCCATTTTGTACCAATTGCCCTTTTTCCATTAGGCAAATCAACTAATGTCCAGACCTCCTGAAGCTTGAACTGCAGCAACTCCTCTTGCATAGCTTCAACCCAACTTTCATCTTTCAAAGCCTTGTGAATGGTCTTGGGTTCTTCTTGAGATAAGAAACAGGCAAACATGCAATTCTGTAAATCCTTGTGGCTATTCCTCTTCTTAAGTGTTTGGGCAAACAATCCCTGATCAAGCAAATCACTCAACCCTTTTGACTTACTTCTAGTCTGAACAGCAGAGTGAACATCACCAATTATCTGATCCTTTGGATGATTCTTGTGGATTCTGGTTGTAGGAGTGGGACTAACAGGTATATCAGTCTCCAAATTTGATAAATCACCTTCAGCACTAAAAACATCAACAACTTCATCATTAGTATCCATATACACTTCTTCTAATTCAGGCATCTCATCAGCAGAATCATCATCAGAATCACCAGTTATATCAGTAGAGTCCTTTGGTATAGCAGCAGTGTTACCAAACCTAACAGCAGAGTGTTTGTGCCTAACAGCAGAGTGTTTTGGCTTATCAGCAGAGTGTTTTGGCCTGGCAGCAGAGTTAAGAGAACTGCTGCTATGTTCATTCCCTTGTTGCCCATCAACTTCTGACTCTTTATTCCTTTCCTTATCATCATTCTTGACATCATGAGAAGGTTCATCAACACCTTCCACATCAACCTTTGGTACTTCTTTATGAACATCAGCATCATCTGAACTTTTTCCCTCTTTAGGAGTGAAGTACTGATCAAACGTGCTCCTTTCAATCAAAACAAACTCCTCTGCAGTTTCATCCTTCTTTGCTTGTGTACCTGCATTGGGGTTAGTTTGTGTACCTGCAGACATGTTAGTGGTACCTGCAAGGACTGGTTGATAATTCATACTCTTGGTTAAAGAATCAATATCAAACATCCACTCAGGACCTTTTCCATCAACATTAGGTGTGGTTTCTCTAATTCTAACATGCAAATTTTCTACCATATGCCCAGTTCTTTGATTGAAAACCCTAAAAGCCTTACTTTCAGTAGAGTATCCAACAAAGTAACCTATGTCTGCTTTCTCACTGAACTTGCCTAAGTGGTCAATGGTATTTAAAATAGTGACAGGACACCCAAATGGTCTAAAGAAATCTATCAGAGGTTTCCTACCATGCAATAACTCATAAGGGGTTTTATTGTGAGGTTTAACTATCTTAGTTCTATTTTGCACATAACAAGCAGTGTTGACTGCTTCAGCCCAAAAGATAGTGGGTAACTTAGACTCTGACAACATAGTCCTAGCAGCCTCAATTAATGTTCTATTTCTCCTCTCAGCCACACCATTTTGCTGAGGAGTTCTAGCCACACTAAATTGTCTAGTTATCCCTTTTTCCTCACAGAACTGATTCATCACTTGATTCTTAAATTCAGTTCCATTGTCACATCTGATGATCTTAACCTTGTGATTAAATAGGTTTTCTATCCTTGTTATAAAAGCCTTAAGAATGCCAGCTGTCTCATTCTTAGTTGCTAAAAAGAATACCCAAGTAAACCTACTGAAATCATCAGTGACCACTAAGCCATACATCTTTTTATTCAAACTATGCACATAAGTAGGTCCAAATAAGTCCATGTGTAACATAAACAAAGGTTCAGTTATAGAATTCACCAATTTGGACTTACAAGATGCTCTATGTTGCTTTCCCATTTGGCAAGCAACACAGACTTCAGGATTCTCAAAGACCTTTGAAGGCAATCCTCTGACCAAGTTCCCTTTCACCAACTTGTTGATAGCCTTGTAGTTCAAATGTCCAAGCCTTCTGTGCCATAGTTTGGATTCATCAACAGTGGCTTTGGCAAACAGACAAGTCAAATCTCTTTTGGGAATAATATTCTTTATATCCACACTGTATATATTGTCATGTCTAGGGACTTTAAGAAGAACCAATTTATCATCAGGTATCTTATAGTCAGGAGACAAGACAAGACACTCAGTGTCGGTAAAAAGAACAAAATTCTTCCTGTCACACATTTGTGAGACACTAAAAAGATTAAACTTGAGACCATTCACCAAATACACTTTCTCAAAATCCAACTTTCCAGTTCTGATGATGCCTTTACCAACAATTTTTCCACCTTTAGGGTCATTCCAAAAGGCCATATAACCACCATCCAAAGCTTCAAAATTCTCCAAATTGCTTTGGTCTCCAGTCATATGTGAAGAGCATCCACTATCAAAAATACATTTGTCCTTTAGCTCCTTTTGTAGATTGCCCTGCACAAAAAGTAAGAGAATTAGTTTCTCTTGGGGACCCAAGCCATTACTGACTTGGATCTACCTTGTGCATCAAAGTAGTCAAATTTCTTCAACTGCATTGGTGCACTGCTGTGTCTGAGAACATGATCTAAAACTTTTACTTTTGGTTTCCAGACCCAGCAAGCTGAGGCTTTAACAACATAAAAATGATTGCCTACAACAGTATCAGTAACAACTTTAGGCAAAACAGCAGAGTCTGCCTTAACAGCAGAGTTTGCCTTTTCAGCAGAATCAACTTTTTCTTTCTTTATAGGCACTGTTGATGCAATAGGAGAGATAACTCTAGAAGTACCATCTCTCATCAAAACTTCCCTAGGAACCATGTTTCTTTTAGGATGAGGGTGAGTCTTTCTAGCAGAGTTTCTATGGTTCACCTTAGTGTACTGGTTCCAAGCTGGTTTCTTATAGCACTCATCTTGCAAATGTTCAAAGCTACCACAGCAATAACATGCCTTCTTAAGTAATTGAAAATCAGTACCTAATTTGTGTGAAACTAGGTTGTTCCAATTTCTCTGGTTTCCCCTAGGCAAATTATTTGTTCTTTTTGGATATACTCTAGGTGTGTTGTCAAACTCAGCCATCTTCCTAGAGATATCTTTACCAAACCTAGGCTTAACAAAATTAACCCTTTTAGCCCTAGGTACTTTTGATTCAACAACAGTAGGAATTTCTTCCTTTTTGTTCTTAGGGGTTGAATCAGATTCCACTTCATCATCATCACTGTCAGACACCCAATCTTCAATAAGGGGTGCTTCATCATACTTCTTTACCTCAACCTTAGGTGACTCTATTTCTTTTTCATTAGTTTCAACAACAGGTTTACTAATTTCACCTACAGGTTTAGCCCCAGACTCAGAGATGAAAGTTTGTGTCCTAGTAAGAGGGGCATTGGCACTAAGCTTTGTAGGGCGTGCAACAGCATTATATCCTATACCATTAAAGTGTCTTCCTAATGGTTTACTGAGAATATCAGTGGCAAATTGTTGTTTTTCCACCCTAACAATGTGTTTTTCAGATTCACTCTTAGCTAAGTCTCTAGCCTGTTCAGCCTCTCCTACTTTTTCCATAAGAACCTTAATCTCATCATCTTTCTTGATAATTTCATTTTTCAGGATAGTGATCTGATCAAGGTATTCAATTTCAGCCTTTTTATAAAATTCTAGCTTCTCTTCTAAGTTCTTTAAACCATATGCATAACTAAGATTATCTAGCTTAATTGTATCATTTTCCTTCTTAAGCATCCCAATTTTATCAGAACATGATTTAAAAGAACAAGTTGAATCATTGGATACCTCAGAGTCTGATCCAGAAGAAGAATAGGCCATAAGAGCAAAGTGTTGTACTTCAGGTTCCTCTTCAGCTATCAATGCACAATTTGGACCATCCTCAGCAAGATCACTCCAATCAAAATCACCTAACCCATCACATGATACCATAGCAGTAGTAGAATTTGGCTCTTCATCAGCAGACTTCTTGAAATTTTCATTGCTTCTTTTTGGTGCTTTGCATTCTCTTGCAAAGTGTCCCTTCTTTCTGTAGTTAAAACATTCAGCCTTTGACTTATCAAATCCCACACTCTTGTTCCTTCTGAACTTCATCTCTTTTCCAGTTCGCTTAAGAAACCTTCTTGCCCTCATAGTAAGCATTGCAAACTGCCATTGCATATCAATCTCCTCAACATCATCAGGATCAAGTTCATCCAGATCTTGAGGCATGACTGAAGTACTTGTAGTAAGTTCAGCCAAATAAGCACAAATTACAGCATCACTGATAGTGTTGGTGTTAGCAGAGTCAGCAGCAGAGACATGTGAACCAACAGCAGGAGCAAAAGCACCAGCAGCAGAGTGCTGTTCTTGATGTCTACAAGTAGTCTTGTTGCTTGAGGAAACAAAAGCAAGATTATTTGTGGTAGAGGATAAACTTGACAATCCTTTAACTTCAGATTCATACACCTTCAAGTTGTTATACAGATCATCCAATGTCATAGTATCAAAATCTTCCTTATGTCTCCAAACCACTGTATGAGTGTTCCATTCAGAAGAGAGACTTCTCAGAAACTTTAGATTGACATCCTCTTGAGATGGCTCAATCTTCAAAAGAGCCATCTGACTGGTTAGCTTATGAAGTCGATCATAAGTTCCTTCAATGTCCTCAGAACTTGAAGCAGTGAAAGTTTCAAACTGATGCTTCAGTAGATTCTTTCTTGATTTCTTTGTAGCTTCATTCCCACCAAATCGAAGTTCGATTGCTTCCCATAACTCCTTAGCAGACTCAATATGATTAAAGCTCAATTGATAATCATTAGGTATTCCCATCATGAGAATACTGTGAGCCTTAACCTCCAATCTTCTCTGTGCTTTCTCCTCACTTGTCTTGAGAGTCAAGACTGATCCAGTAGCAGTCTTGGTTTGCACAGTGTCTCCATGAACAATAACTTTCCAAAGTGAGTAATCAACCATTCTTATGTACTGTTGAATCCTCATCTTCCAGATCTCATACTCTCCAGTCTTGAGCATGGGAACCCTTGATGCAGTAACCATGTGTGTAGAGTCGGAGTCCATTGCTTACAGTGATGATTAGCAAATCTTGTATTCAGAAATTCTTCTTGGTACCAGTTTCTAGATCACAAGCTCTGATACCACTTGTTGATCCCAGTTGAGCTTCACAATCTTATTAATTACTTTAGATAAATCTAAGGTAATCGGTATAGAAACTGATCTTGAGTTGTATATCAAATATTATGCGGAAACTAATACTTGATCTTAAGAAGAATAAACACAAACGAGTTCTCAAACAACACTTCAATATATTAATACGATTGCTCTGAATAGCAATAGGGTTACAAGAAACCTTGAAGTGTAAAACAATACGTATGCTAAGATAATCAATCAATCGATATCTAACTTTAACCCTAGAACCTCCTTTTATAGCGTAAGGAGTCCTAGTCGGTTTACAAGACTTCCTATACAAGAAAAATATTCATACGTATCTTTTCTATACTTATCTTAACATACTTTACATAATTAATAAGCAGCAGAGTAATTCTTCTAGCAGCAGAGTCTTCGTGAGCTAGCAACAGAGTTACAATATGCCTATTATACCAAAACAGCAGAGTTATCAAACCAGCAGAGTTCTTGTGCTAATCAGCAGAGTCACATAACTATCCAGCAGAGTTATGTTCTCTCGAATCAGCAGCATTTTAGACCCAACAGTTTCTTCTTATTTTAGGATGCTGCTACTGAGGAGGAGAATGATTCTGACAAATCCAAGTCAGAGGTAAATGATAATGAAGAGGATGGCAATGATGAGGTATGCTTATAAATCTTTAAATGCAAAAGTCGCAGCTGTTAAATGTGGCTAGTAACCATTGTTTGGTCTTGTCGATTAATGTGGGGTTTTTGTTTGTGATTTTGTAAGAGGAAGATGATGAATAAAGTGGGATCTTCATTGAGTGTTGCAGAATAAATCTGCTTTTTAGCCTCTTAATACTATTAGCAAAGACTAGGTTTCTTTTTAGTAATGGATATGTTATGTTGAATTGATGATCATGGAATAGTTTTCGATTAGATGTTTAGCTGTTATGGTGCATAGAGATAACAAGTTAGATTTGTTGTTTTAGCGTTTTTGCCTTTATGCTTCTTGTTGTTCTTGAGCAGATTCTAATGAAATGCATTATGTTTTTAAGAAAAGTTTCGCTTACATTGTGTTTGATTTCGGATGAAAATAGTGTCGATTTTTCCCTATTGCTATTACTGGTACTAGTTATTGTGCATTTGCTTAACTAGAAACATAACATCAAGAAAAGAATGTGATTAAAAAAAAAGATAGAAAAGGGTAAAGTGGGGTAGGGAAAAGGGTAAATGTGGAAAGTAAAAAAAAAAAACAAAAAACCTGCTCAGGTGGACAAAACCGGCTGGGTAAGTCAAATATTGCGTTTTTAAGGGTGTTTTCAAGATTTAACACCAAAATTTTGACAAAAATTTAGTTGGGCACGTCAAACCGATTTTCACGTAAAGTTGCATACTTTTTAAAGGAATACTCCTTAATTATAAATGTTGTCTTAAGTAGATCATTTACATCTTTCACACGACAACAACAAAACGAAACACGTGCTTTAATAATCAGGTATAAATCTCTATATAAGTTTAATAAATTAAAGAAGCTACTAATGATTTTACCATGTTGTGAACTCATGGAAAAGCAAAATTGATTTACGTTGCTTTCAAACTTCAAGTTCTATGAGATATGATTTCAGGTCTTTTATTCCGTTTGTATTACTCTTTTGCATAAATAATTATGGAAATTTTGATTTATTTCTGTATATACTCTGAGTTTTTTTATAAATTTTAGATACTAATAGAAATAATAAATTTGTGTATATTAAACTTTGGTCATTTCAACATCTGATATGACAGGTTTACGTGTTTTAGAAATTAAATATTATAATTCAATAATTTATATTGTATTTTTCTTAAGGTGTGTGTTATTTTGTTTGGGTAACAATTATTTAGAGACCAAAGGAGTATGTAAGTATACTTTTTCTTCCTTTCAAAACGAATACCCGAGCAACGCACGGATATTGCACTTGTTAGTTGTATTAATTAAGTTGTACCTTTCAGTAACTTATCGATTACTATATATTTTTTTTTGGATAAATAGAAAGGAACAATCATACATTACAACAAGAAAACGAGTTACATGGATTACACAACCAATCTAACCAGGTGAAAATCCACGTGAAAATCGAGACCTTTAGTATTACTACAACCTTTTACCATCTTTTATTTTACCTTAAAATAAACTAGGGCAATAAATGAATCAAGCTTTTATCAAGCAACTCGAACTCAAGTTTGACTCGATCTAGTCAAGCTTTTAATTTATCGAGTTCGAGCCCGATAAACCAAATCGAAACACATAATGAGCCGAGCTCGAGCTTTCAATAGCTCGGCTCGTACTTTTATCGAGCTTTCATGTACATATATATATTTATTATACATACTTGTACATATATATTTTTATTATACATACTTATATCAATGTGCATTGTTGTACAATAATCAAACATATATTTTAAAGAGACTTTTTAAACCTTAGTACTTGACAGGAATGCAACGATTTTATACAAGACTTACATTTTTGTAAATTTAAGCACCGACTACGGACTACTCACTATAAGCTATGAGATACAAAGTTCTTTGTTTAATTCACTAACTAAGATCCTAAGATAAACATGAAAGGAGAATAACAAACTAAAGTATTGTTTACTGGTTTATGCATCATTATTGAATAAGTATCGCAACTTTTGATGGTTATAAACTTAGAAATGGTAGCTATCTAGACCCTTAAACATATGACAATCCTACCTTCAAAAATGTTATTCTTTATAAAGTACATAGTCAGTTGGCCCATTGACTGCTACACTTTCAAAAAATGTATAAAATATATTTTTTTTGAAACTTACCAGAAGTCCTTCCAAGAACAATCCATCCGCAAAATGATGAAACCTACTATTATCTCTAAGTATAATCTTTCTCCCCTCAACTTTCGAGATCAACTTGATTGCAGAATGGCAATCAACACAAACTCTTATATTTTTCTTCACAATAATCGGTTTCCCAATTGGAAAACGTATTAGTGCATAAGCTATAGCTATCCTCTCGCTATGCCTATGAAGAACCTTTACCTTCATGTCATATTCCAAATCAAGTGGGACTGACTCGGTATCAGGAACATATCCCGCTTCAACTATTTTACCCAAAAGACTATCAAGCTTCAAGTCTATTTCTTTCTTATGTGGGTGACACCAATCTTCAACTCCAAATACATGGACTTTATTATCAACATCGACCCAACTATAACCAGGTAGCTTCTTTACGTTTTCATCCTTAATCGTCTTCCTAACACTCCTTACATCCTCCACTGTTGTTCTTTTGCATAAATATTGGAAAGTAATACACGAGCTCCACTGTTATCAGGCTCTAGTTTCTTTAGATTTTCGGCTGCAAGCTCTCCTCTTTTTTTATCACTATATTTTCTACAGGCTGCCAGAAGAGAACACCAAGCATACGCGTTAGGCTCAAATGGCATTTTGTTAATTAAGTTTTCAGCTTCTTCATGCCTCCCAGCTCGTCCTAACAAGTCAACAACACACGAGTAATGTTCTGATCGAGGTGTTATTTTGTAAACTTTTTCCATGGAATCAAAGTAGTTCTTCTTGGATAACAGCTACTGATTCCATTTCTGCTTGAAGTTTCATATCGTCTTGAAGCCTTTTTCCTAAGAAATCAGATGCCATCAACGCCATGTAATTCAGCAGCCCCGCTAAGATCTCGTTTAGTACTCTTACATGGCTACAACCACCAATGCCGCTGGACAATTTTCTGGCACACATTGGATAGGCATATCCCAAGTGCTATCCCAAATAGGGTTGTCACTAATGATTGTTGACTGTTGAGCATAAGTTACTTTAATCTTTTTTTTTTTTTTTTTTTTTATTTTATTTTTATTTTTTTTTTTTTTTTTTTTTTTGAACAAGCATATGTTACTTTAATCATTCCAAGTTTTTCTTTTTTTATCATTATTTTGGTTCTTAATAACACTAAGATGATTATGAATTATACTCTGGAAGCTAGCTCCACTGTTTAGAGGCAAAGGGTGCAACATACGCCTTGTATTAATTAAATGCTTGTGTTGAGGTTGACAATTAATAAACAGAATCGAGTTTACATATTTCTATAAACCCAACTAGTCGATAAGCTTTAGCAGATAAGCTAATACATGTAGTAGGTTAAATTGAACCGATGCAGTTCCCCTCTAGTGTCACAGATTATCTGAGACAGTCGCAACTTGGAATATAAAGTTGTGTGTTGCAACAGGATTAACTACAGTATACATGTTAAATGCCTGGATACAAGTTTTACTTGACCATTCTTAATGTGTTTTTACCAATATAATGATTTGAAAAGTTAACTTTTTTTCTTTTAATATGGTTATTAATGTGCAAGTCATTGTATACTTCAAATAAATTTATGTTTGGGGGAACATTTCAATATACAATTGTTTGGGTTTGAGGTTAGTGAGTTTGTTTAAAATCTTTACAAAACACCAAAAAAGAAAAGAAACATAAAAGGATTAGTGATGTTTGCGTCATATGAGAGAAGTCAGCAAAATAAAGATTCTAACTTTAAACCACTTAAGAGAAAAATAAGAAACCTATGCATTCATAATACACACTCATAACTAAAACTCAAGTTAACAACCAACCATATACATTAATAGATTTCCTAATCTGACCAATCAACCAACCTATCTGCACAACAGCCTTACTTATGAAGATTCGCTACCAACAGACTCGTCACTGGAGGGCAAAGAGACACCACCCTCCGGTCAGGATTCTCATACTTCTCGTACACTTCTTTGAACTCATTTTCACTTGCACGAGCATGAAAGCTCACCAAACTCTTTGCACAATCCCTTAGTTGATCTTCACCGTATCCGGTGTAATATTTGAGTGTTTCAGTCCACGCAGGTGTCTTATTAAGTGTGCACCTAGCAGCGTACACAGCTGATGCAGCGAGCTTGGAAGGGTTATTTCTTATGGTAACCGAATAGTCCATCAAACCAAGGTCAGTAAAAAAGAACACCATATTCTCCATCTCGTTGTCAGATGGAAGTGAGGCTTTAGCGTACCGAACGGCGAACACATATGGTGTTGGAACAGTTAGTTACCAACCTAAACGACTAAGAATATCCTTTTCCATTGCAAGAATTTGCTCTCTTGAGTATGCACAATCTGATATAGTAATCATAGCATTAACCCATAGCGGCCATATTTCCTCATACTTGGAAGATATAAGCAACGCGCTGATGCCAACCAATTGAAGTTCAGTTCTATCAACAGTTGTGACCGAAAGATATCTATCAACAATATTGATAGTGAGATAAAGAGTCTCTGGCATTAAGCCATACTCAATGTGAACGAGTATTATCCAGTCGAGCAAGATAGCTCGCATTCTAGCATTGATATCAGGTTGGGAATCCATGTAATCCCTCAAACATCTTTCGGTCTCCGAGAGCTTGTAGAACGTGTAGATTTCCTCCACATATTCAACCACAGCAAGCTCATTGTGTTGGTTATGCGCACGTCAAATCAATATTTATACGGCTAGAAATTACGTGAGCCTATCGGGGCACACACGTATACATTTAGAGAACATTTTAGTTAATGTAATTAATATATTAGATGTATTAATTATATTAAGTAATGTTTACGAAATTAATTAATAGTCGATAGTTAACCGTTAGATGCTTATTTTAACTAACGGGCTAAATTAATTATTCGTAATGTACTAATAATAAAAGCCCAAGTGAGAAGTGAAGAGCTGTCAGCCACTATTGACCAATATGGAAAAGATTGTGTCATGAATATGGAAAAGATTGTGTCTTGCTTGTACAGAAAGCCAAGAGGTTATATATATATATATATATATATATATATATATATATATATATATATATATATATATATATATATATATATATATATATATATATATATATATATATATATATATATATATATATATATATATATTTTATTTGTGCCTTGGTTCTTGAGATACTCATGCAATTGAAATCATAATAAAACCATACGGCACATTCTAAAATTATTGACAAACTGATCGATTTTTTTTCTTCTTTAAAGTATTCGATCAAGTTAACCAAGAAACTAAACCAAGTGTTTTGTATTTCATTCGTAAGCAAGTACTAGCATCCTAGCGTTCTTGTTAGACGTGTAGTGTGTGCAACAATAGAGACCAACTCACTATAGTTGATTGGTTCGTGTGTTCGTGATCAAGATCGAGACTCGGTGTTCATCTATTTTTCAATAGATTCGAGGTTAGTATTTTTATGTGTTTTAATTATGTGTTTTAATTCATAACATTAAATCTAGATCCATCCGCTGCGTACTCGTGGTATTGATGGTTTAATCAATATGAATTCCCTACAGTGGTATCACGAGCCATCTCGTTTGGTGTTATGGGTTACACATAGAGTCGCTTGTTACGCTAATTAATCACATATATTAATTGTTATGACAATAACATGCATTATTGTCATTTAATTAAATCTTGATCTTGTTTAATTATTAATGGTTAATAAGACTTAAAAGGGGTTAGGAAAATTAAAAAGATTATTGTAACATGTACTTCTTCTTTTTCTTTTCCAATCTTAAGGCTTACGCGGTCATTAGTAATGACGTCTGTGGTCCACAAGGTACCTAGCTCGAAAACTTGTGGGAGCCTTAGATTCTCCAATTGGGGAAGACTCATTCTTGAGTTTTGGAGCATTACTTGTTTTACTGCTTTCCATTAGAGTCTGTCTTCTCCTTCTACCCCTCTTCTGTCTGTTTTAATTGCTTATATGTTTTATTCCTTGTGACTTGTTTTACATATATGCTGTTGATTTTGGAAATAAAAATATACTAATTACTTATATCGAAACTTGCTTTAATTTAAATCGTGGGTTCCATCAAGCTATTGAGGGTGTGGATCATTACTCGAAGCTACCAGGATATAGCTTGCTGGATATCGTGAGATTTAATTATTGTCTGTTAATATACACACTTAATTCCTTGTGACCAGTTATGTGTTATGTGTGAAATTTTTTTTACACTTAAACGGACTATAAACTATTGAAATATGATTTAATTAAATCGCGGGTTCCATCAAGCTATTGAGGGTGTGGATCATTACTCGAAGCTACCAGGATATAGCTTGCTGGATATCGTGTGATTTAATAAACTTTAACTATAAGATACCTAAAGTTTTGTGCTTTTATTAATGATCTTTGATCAAATCAAGATCTAGGGTTTTGTGTGGTTTTTTCCCGCCCCACTACATGCTTCGGCATATGAGGGAATTATTGGAAGAACTTGGGTCTTTTGACTCATGCAGAGTACAATATAGGGTTTTTGACCATTCTTTGCCCGTGATAAAAGTATACCTAATAAGTTGAAAAAATTGTTTTTTGCTAACTTGTGTTACAAAGATGTATTCATGCCTCTTTGTACACAATTTTTGATACATGCTTTTGTCAAAAATTATGTGATACCCTATTTGAAATTTAAGTTTATGCCATCCAAATTTGAGGACACTTGCACTTGCCTTTTGCTCTTCGTGGGACGTGAGTGAATTGCAACCCAAGGTGTTTATTCTCTAGCGTTAGACCTAGAGTTATTTACACATGTTCTCTAATTGGATGACTTAATCGAGTCAAGCGGTGAGATCCTTGAGCCCGAGGCATAGGATGAGACAAAACATGCATGACACTAGTAGCTTGTACTCTAGTGCCATAAGTCTCATAAATCTAAGAGTTGCACTTGTAATGCAATTGTCGCACGCCGCCTACCTCTTGTACCCACAAGACTTACCAGAGTAGTAAGCACTACCGTGATGAGTGGGAGTTCAATAGGGTCTTAGTCTTTTAGTAAATTAATTGTTTTATTTATTAAAACATGGGTAGTTAATTTGTAAAAGAATTAATTATCGAAAATACTAAAATTTTGAACTTTGTTTTATTGTAGATGGCAGCTAATCAATCCGTCAACAATTCGATCTTCAGGTCTTTCCTCGAAAAGGAAAAACTTACTGGATCCAACTTCCTCGACTGGTATCGGAATTTGAGGATCGTCCTCACAACCGAGGATAAGTTAACCTATGTGGAGCATCCCATACCTGCTACTCCTGTTCCTCAAACTCCTGATCAACAGGTTCCTGCTGATGTCCTTGCTGCTCATGCCCAATGGGTGAAAGCATCCAAGGACATAGGTTGTCTTATGCTCATAAGCATGACTCCAGAACTTCAAAAGAATCTGGAGCACTTTGATGCATATAACATGTTTAAGGAATTAAAGACCATGTTTGCTCAGCAAGCAGAACAGGAACTCCTTGAGACTGTGCAGGCCTTTCATGCATGTAAGCATGAGGAGGGTCAATCTGTTAGCACCTACGTTCTGAAAATGAAGGGCTATATGGACAGACTGGAACACCTTGGTCACCCCATGTCATCTGGCCTTGTAGTGAGCTTGATTCTTACCTCTCTGAACAAGGAATTTGCTGGATTCAGACAGAATTATAATATGCAATGCATGGGGAAGACAGTGAATGAAGTGCATGCAATGCTTAAGCTGCACGAACAAGGGCTTCCTAAGAAAGATGTTACCCCTGCTTTACTTGCTATAAGAGCAGGAAGGATCCAGAAGAATAAGAACAAGAAGCCGCTGAAGGGTGCTCAGGGTAAGAATCATGGTAAAGGTAAGGCTAAGCTTGCTTATGCCCCCAAGGCCAAGATTCCCCCTCCACCTAAAAAGGAGCATCCTGCTAAGGACACTGAGTGTCATCATTGTCATCAGACTGGACACTGGAGGAGGAACTGTCCTGCCTATTTAGCCGAGTTGATGCAGAAGAAGTGCAATGTGGCTGGCAATGCTAGCACATCAGGTATCTTCGTCATAGAACTTTATACTTTTCCTCATAAATCTTGGGTATAAGACACTGGTTGTGGTACTCACATCTGAAATACTACTCAGGGTCTCAGGGGAAGTAAGAAACTGAAGCCAGGAGCTTTGAGCTTGTACGCGGGAAATTGAAACCATGCAGCCGTTGAAGCTATCGGAAGTTTTGATTTATACCTTCCTAGTGGTTTAATTATTGTATTGGACAATTGTCATTATGCTCCTAGTATTACTAGGGGTATTGTTTCAGTTTCACTTTTGAAAGACAAGGGTTTTACTCATTGTTTTATAGATATTGGTATTTCAGTTTCAATGAATAATGTGTTTTATTATAATGCTGTTTCTAGGAATGGTATTTTTGAAATTGATATGCATGATTCTGTTTCGAATGATTGTTCTATGTATTCTGTTAATAGTAAAAGAGCTAAGCGTAACTTGGACTCTACATTCTTGTGGCATTGCCAACTTGGGCACATTAACAAGAAACGCATTGAGAAGCTGCAACGTGATGGGCTTCTTAAATCAACTGACCTTGAGTCTTTTGATAAGTGTGAATCTTGTGTGTCTGGAAAGATGGCAAGAAAACCTTTTCTGCATAAAACGGAGAAAGCTACAGATCTGCTTGGACTCATACATTCTAATGTATGTGGCCCTTTTAGAACTGTGTCAAAACAAGGATACAGCTATTTCTTAACTTTCACTGATGACTTTAGTCGATATGGTTATGTTTACCGGCTTAAACATAAACATGAAGTCTTTGAAACTTTCAAAATATTTCAAAGTGAAGTTGAGAATCAACTTGGTAAGACCAAAGAGTGTTGGGAATTATATTTTCATGGATTTGATGATCACAGAACAAGAAGAATGAAACATGAAGAATACTGAAATGATAAGCAAATTACGCTAAGTAGATTCTGCTGCTAGGCATAAATCATACTGCTGCTAGTGTATTTTATACTACTGCTAGTACAGAGCATTCTGCTGCTAGTACAAACATTCTCCTGCTAGTGCAAATGATACTACTGCTAGTGCAAACATACTGTTGCTAGTACAAATGAAGCTGCTGCTGATCAGTGAGTCATACTGCTGCTGGATAGATAAGGATGAAGAAGATATTTTGTATATGAGTCAATTATATACGGTAGATAATATCTAGATATTTGATCAGTCAAACAAAGTTGTAAACAAAGATACAAGTTGTATCTTAATGACTGACATACACAAGCAAGTAGTAGATAAGACTTATCAACTTTGTAATGATCTCCTTTGTACTATAAAAAGGAGATCATACCCTTAGATAAAAAGTGTGTCTTTGTGCTTCATCATGTGTTATCTGTGAAGACACCAGAATGTTTTATGTAGTGTTCTAGTGTGCTTAGAATTTAAACACCAAAGGGTGTCAATATGTAAAACATCAAAAGAGTGTGTGTGGGAACATCAGACAAGGGGTCTGATGTTGTTAGATTTGTTAAGCCTCAAGGTAATCAAGGTTTTCCTTGATCTCTGTTATTGTAGTAGAGTAACCGTGCTATATTTGATCACATAGCATTGGGGCTGAGTTTAATAACAAACGGAGAAATTGGCAAAACCTTGTTGTGATAGTATTGTTTCTTTCATTGAATATTCCGTCAATATTATCATCATGCTAGTCATAGATAAAATCCTAGATCAAAGGTGTAACAACCTAGAGTCCATAAACGATCACAAAACTTATTGTTAGTTAGTAACCTCTAAATAAGTTTTCACAGTTGGTATCAGAGCGGGGGGCTCTGGATATAGGAAAAGAAAAGGTTTTAGCTAAAGAAAGAAGAAAAATTCGGATCTGGTTTGTATTTTCGTAACTCACTGCAGGGCTGTTTTCAAAAGGCGATAACTCTTTCGTTAACCGTTGGATCGGGCTGAAATTTTTACTAGAAATTCTTGGTATATCAAGGTAGATTCTCACTGGAGGGATCTTCAATCTGAGCCTTAGGTTGCAAGATAAGCATCGTTGAAAACTGCTGTAGAAACAGTTGAGGTATGATCGAATTTTTTTTTTCTTTCAATAAATACACACACAGGGGAAGAATACACACACAGAGAGTTAGAATGATGTTCTTAAAAGATTAAAGGCTTGTTTATCAAGTTATTATTGGTGAAAAAGATTATTTGTTGCTTATTTGAAGTTGAAGTGGAATTTTTCAAAATTGTGTTTTATCATACCTTTTGAAAGAAGGTAACTTGTTCGTTCGTTCAAGTGACTACGAAATGACAAACACTTAAAGGAGATACGTTGTAGTACTCAGTGTCTCATAGAAGATGAGTTTATTGTCATGAGATTGCGGTCTCCCTATACTAGAAAGTTGGGTATACGTTCGAAGTCAGATTTAGTACAAGATATAAGACACAAAGATTGGTTTATTCTGTTGCATGTGGGCCACCACAAGTGACACAAACTTCTACCTTTTTGATTTCGGTAGGTTGAGAAGTTTGCGGAGAAGAGGGAGAGGAAACTTTCTGTGTGGTGAGAACCAAGGATTTAATAGCCTTCGTGAGTTCGTCAAGTCTAGCATCGGTGCTAGACTGACCCACGGATGATGAGGTAGAAGGACCAACACTCATTTGGGAAACAACCGGTTTGCTTCGTGGAGTGCGAACCTTAGACTTGTTCTCGATGATTGCTAAAGCATCCCTTGTGGTTCGATTCAAGAAATTTCCTCCAGCGGAGGAATTGAGAGATTCTTGATCAGCTGAGCTCACACCATTGTAGAAAGTGTCGAGTTGCATCAACTCAGAGAAACCATGATGCGGACATTTGCGAAGCATTTCTTTATAACGATCCCATGCCTCACTAAATGATTCATCGAATTTTTGTGTAAATTTCATGATTTCGTTTTTAAGACTCGTGGTTTTGGAAGGAGGAAAGAATTCATTCACGAACTTCTTAACCAAATCTTCCCATGTTACAATCGATCGAGGGGGTTGTTTATCAAGCCAAATCCGGGCAGCCCCATCGATGGAAAATGGGAAAAGAAGAAGTTTGATTGCCTCTTCAGGGACATTTTTGCATTTGATGGTAGACGTGATTTTGTTAAACCATCGAATGTGATCTTGAGGATCGTCCCTTTCAAAACCATAGAATTGACGCGAGGTTACAAGATTTATTAACCCCGTCTTGAGTTCAAAATTCTCGGCCACGATGGCCGGAACAACGATAGCATCTCCGTAACCCTCGATGGGTGCTTGGAGAAGCTCATTCATAGTCGGCTCAGCCGCCATGAGAACAGGAATAGCACGAACCTCGGGTTCGACTATTGAAGAAGAACGTCTACGCCTACGACCTCGTCTTCGAGGAATGTTGCCAAGCTCACGTAACGGGCTCGTAGACCTAGAAGAACGCGTGCGCATGCACTAGAACACAACTCTAAGAAGCCTCAGAGTCGAGAGAATTATGAAAAAGGAAGGAAGATTCTTTTTATTTTTGAAAAGTGAAGATGAAAACAAATCCAATTAAAACAAGATCGAGAGAAAACACAAGTGAACTTAAACCAATAATCACAAGATGAATGGCTTCTTTGAAAAAGGTACACCACTAACAAGGATACAAAGGCAAGTTTTAATCTTTAGTTTGGGAACTTATTATGGTCGTACCCCCAGTTAGGTAGTACTCTGTCTTGGTTCTCGATGGTAATTTTTTATTGTTATTTATTATTTAACAAAGAAAACAGAAAATGTTTTTGGGTTTTTGTTTTTTATATGATAATATATATATATAAAAGAAAAGAAAAATATTTTTGTTTTTTATATTGTTTTTGAGAAATAAGAACTTCTTGAAAGAAGGATCTCGAATCACTAATCGCTTGAACTTAACACAAAAGTCGCAGCACACTTCCCCGGCAGCGGCGCCAAAATTTGATCCGTGTGTGAGTATATATAAATAAATATAGTATCGTGCACACGTGATACTTTGGGAAATGACAAGTCAAACCTTAGGAAAAGTCAAACTTGCAAAACCCGTGAATGTGATGTGTGTGATACCGGGCAAGTGATCACCCGGATCGTTTCCCAACGAGATGTGAATGGGCTATTGTGGGAAGCTTTGGATTAGAGTGATTGATGATTTAGATTGCTTTTGATTTTGCTTTGTTTAACAATTCTAAATAACAAATTTAAATCAGATATGCACAACAAAATTAAACGCGAAGTACTTAACTTAAAAACGTGCAACAAAAAATCTAAAAAGGACTAAAAAGTAAAATTTATGAAATTTAAAACCTAAAAATGTAAAATTACTAAAAACTTATTTAAAAAATTAAATTCTAATTCTTTACAGTTTTTATTTAATTATTACTAATTACTTATTATTTAATAACTAATTAAACTAATTTAAATTATAAAAAATACTAAATGAGCTAAGAAAAATCTAAAACTTTTTATAAAAATATTATTAAGTAAATAGAAGCTAAGAAAATTATAAAATTGAAATTTACTTAATTAAAATTTAAAAAGATAAATTCTATTAAATAGAAGCTATCACTATATTTCTATTTTTGATTTTCTTAAGGACTAAAAATGAAATTATATTTTTCCTAGATTAAAAATGATAAAAGAAAATTATGAAAATTGGATTTATATTTTTTTGATTATTTTTCTATTTATTATGATTTAATTACTATTTTAAACTAATAAAAAAGATTAAAAATATTAAAACTATTCAGAAAATTATGAAAATTTGCAGATAATTCTAAAATATTATTAAAAAGCTAGGAAAAATAAAATGAAAAGCTGACTAAGCCAAATAAGCAGATTTGGGCAGATAAGCAGTTTGGAATAAGCCCAAAAATAAGCAAATAAGCACAAAACTCAACCAAATGCTCAGAACATATTAAGCCAACTTAAATAAGCACAAAACAACTGAAAAACACAAATAAGCATAAGATATTAAGCAAGTTAAGCACTTGACTGATGCAAATTCAAAGCAGAAAAATCAGGAAATGGGGCCAACTTGCAGGGCAATTTCAGCAGACCAATAAGCAGTAAATTCTGAGTATTATGGGGGCAAAAGTTACCCTATACTACTGGCTACACAAAAACAAAAAAATCCCCATCACAAACATCTCAATTGAGGTCCAATTTGAGCCAAGATCAGCAGCTTATGAGCCTGCAGGGCTGCTGCAGCTTTGACTTTTTGTGAAAACCAAAAAGATTGACTTTGGTGAACTTTGATTGGATGAAAATGATTGAACATGAATTATAAAGCTACAATATGATTGATTTAAGCTTACAAACACAATTATGCAATGATGTTTTGGGTTTGCTGATCTCAAATCCCTCACAGTTAACTGTGAGGGGGGGTTTCCTTTGATTTTGACTTTCTTCCAAACACACCCTGGATTTTATGTTTTTCTAAACCTAATATTAGCTAAAATGACCTATGTAAACTAATTGTGACACAGAAAAACAACTAGAACACCGGGGACACACATGTGCCAAACACTCCCTATTGTAACTTGATGTGGAAATTTTCAAAGTAAACCAAGAATCTAAACCAAACTACTAACACAGAAGCATGATTTATGATTACTTAACCTTATTTAAACACAATTATGTCACTAACAACAACAACAACTCAGAAATCACCCATAAGCTAAAATTTACTTGAAAATGGAAATGCTAGCAACTATTGATTTTGGTAAACAACAATGAGATTTTAAGTTAAATTATCCCTAGAAAACTTTAAATAAGCACAAATGAAACAGAATCAAGCAGTGAATAACAATGTTTATAGACAATGAGCTTAAAAATGGATGTATTGCTTACAAGTGAGCCTGTGAGCATCCAAAAACCAAGAACCAAATGATTCCTAACTCCTCCCTGAGGATCTAAACCCAAAATCCAAAGCTTCCTTGCATCCAATTCACCTCTGAATCCAGAAATCAAATCCAAGCTTCACAGTTGACTTATGTTGACCAATTTTGTATTTGTGAACTTTTTTAGCTAAACTGAATTGTAAGTTACTAGAAGCTTATAACAGCTTCCTGGGAGCTTATATGTTCTATTCTAGTCCATTTCAACAACATCAGCTACATTAAACCATAATTGAAATTTTCAATGAAAATTATACAAAATGGAATTTAAAATGAATTACTGAATTTCATTAATAAAGAAAAAGATTCACATTACACTGATATTGCTTAAACAATTGCTAAAAAGCTTAAAAATACAACAAGATTAACAGAATCACTTAAACGACTACTTTTTATACTAAGTTATACTACTTCTTTCTTCCACTGCTTCATTTTCTTTATATAGGGAACCTCTAGGGTTTCTTTCTCTTTCTGAACCTTTCCCACTTTGATTGTTGACCATTGATGACTTATAATGATCTTGGCCATTGAAATGAGTTTTGGCGCCAAAATTATTTAACTAAAAATCCCCACGTGGTACTGATTGCTTGTGAGGTTGAAGAAGCAATTAATGCATTTTGGAGTTTGGTGGAGGGATTGGATAACAAGGACATGGTTGGTGAGCTGGAGGTGAGGGGGTGGTCTGGGTTTGCAGAGGTGAGTGGGAGAGGGTGAGATTGATTTGTTTAATTGCGAGAGGGAAGGTTTGTTTGACCGAAGGGTTGACCCGGCTTAGCTAAGAAAGGGTTGGGTCGGGTTATGTCATTGGGCTTGGGATGATGGGCCTGGGATAGGATAAATGGGATGGGTTAATGAGTGATGGGTTTGGTTATTTATTTTAGGGTCCGGTTGTTATAGTTAAATCACAAGGACCATTTTTGTAATTCCTGAAATTTTGAGGACCGAACTTGCACATCTTCCAAAATACACCAAGGGTAAATCCTGCCATGTTTCCATAATCCAAGAACCAAAATTGCACTTTTCTATTTTTTAAAATTCCCAGGGACTATTTTTGACAGATTTCAAACTTGAGGGACCAAAGATGTAATTTATTCAAACTTTTCACCAAAGGACTAAATATGATAATTTATGATTTAAAAAGGACCTTTGGTGATTTTTCTGACAAAACAAATGCTTAGGGACTAATTTTGACAAGTTTTGAAACTTGAGGGACTGAAACTGCCAATTTTGCAAACTTTGTTCGTTTTTCAACTGTTTTTAAACATTTTGCATTTAAAACATATAAAACATAATCCCTGGGATATTTTCAGTATTTTGATGCATTTCTGAGTGTTTTTGAATGTTTTGGCAGTTCAGATGAGACAAAAATGATGAGTATTTAGACACTCATCAATAGCATAAATTAAGGGGAAGACAGTATGGTTTCATTCATGGTGAGATTTAGTTATCTCAATTTCTCTACTTCGTCTAGGGAAATTCGTACAAGAATGTGTTTGTTTTGTAATCATCAAATAGGGGAAGATTGTTGGGAATTATATTTTCATGGATTTGATGATCACAGAACAAGAAGAATGAAACATGAAGAATACTGAAATGATAAGCAAAATACGCTAAGTAGATTCTGCTGCTAGGCATAAATCATACTGTCGCTAGTGTATTTTATACTACTGCTAGTACAGAGCATTCTGCTGCTAGTGCAAACATTCTGCTGCTAGTGCAAATGATACTACTGCTAGTGCAAACATACTGCTGCTAGTACAAATGAAGCTGCTGCTGATCAGTGAGTCATACTGCTACTGGATAGATAAGGATGAAGAAGATATTTTGTATATGAGTCAATTATATACGGTAGATAATATCTAGATATTTGATCAGTCAAACAAAGTTGTAAACAAAGATACAAGTTGTATCTTAATGACTGACATACACAAGCAAGTAGTAGATAAGACTTATCAACTTTGTAATGATCTCCTTTGTACTATAAAAAGGAGATCATACCCTTAGATAAAAAGCGTGTCTTTGTGCTTCATCATGTGTTATCTGTGAAGACACCAGAATGTTTTATGTAGTGTTCTAGTGTGCTTAGAATTTAAACACCAAAGGGTGTCAATATGTAAAACATCAAAAAAGTATGTGTGGGAACATCAGACAAGGGGTCTGATGTTGTTAGATTTGTTAAGCCTCAAGGTAATCAAGGTTTTCTTTGATCTCTGTTATTGTAGTAGAGTAACCGTGCTATATTTGATCACATAGCATTGGGGCTGAGTTTAATAACAAACGGAGAAATTGGCAAAACCTTGTTGTGATAGTATTGTTTCTTTCATTGAATATTCCGCCAATATTATCATCATGCTAGTATTAGATAAAATCCTTGATCAAAGGTGTAACAACCTAGAGTCCATAAACGATCACAAAACTTATTGTTAGTTAGTAACCTCTAAATAAGTTTTCACAGTTGGTATCAGAGCGGGGGGCTCTGGATCTAGGAAAAGAAAAGGTTTTAGCTAAAGAAAGAAGAAAAATTCGGATCTGGTTCGTATTTTCGTAACTCACTGCAGGGCTGTTTTCAAAAGGCGATAACTCCTTCGTTAACCGTTGGATCGGGCTGAAATTTTTACTAGAGATTCTTGGTATATCAAGGTAGATTCTCACTGGAGGGATCTTCAATCTGAGCCTTAGGTTGCAAGATATGCATCGTTGAAAACTGCTGCAGAAACAGTTGAGGTATGATCGAATTTTTGGTTTTCTTTCAAGAAATACACACACAGGGGAAGAATACACACATAGAGAGTTAGGATGATGTTCTTAAAAGATTAAAGGCTTGTTTATCAAGTTATTATTGGTGAAAAAGATTATTTGTTGCTTATTTGAAGTTGAAGTGGAATTTTTCAAAATTGTGTTTTATCATACCTTTTGAAAGAAGGTAACTTGTTCGTTCGTTCAAGTGACTACGAAATGACAAACACTTAAAGGAGATACGTTGTAGTACGCAGTGTCTCATAGAAGATGAGTTTATTGTCATGAGATTGCGGTCTCCCTATACAAGAAAGTTGGGTATACGTTCGAAGTCAGATTTAGTACAAGATATAAGACACAAAGATTGGTTTATTCTGTTTCATCATCAAGTTAGTAATGATTGGTTATTCTTCATCAGTCATAAAAGCCTACAGAATTGGAGATTCGAATGGTTAACATATAGGTTTCATAGGAAGCTTAAATGTTCAAGTGTTTAACCATTTATTATACTTATGCATCACCACATGGGAAAGTTATTGATTCTTGTTATTGTTGATTAGTATTGCTACTTATGGTTTAAATTTTTGCTGTCTCAAGTTCATTTTTAGTGCGGAAAACTTAATGGAGGGTAATTTGAGACATTAGAAGGATAGATTGGATGTGTAGTATTAGTTCGTAGTTGTAAAGATCATATTTGTAATATTCTCTATTTGTTGATAACAAAAAGGGGAAGAGATGTGGTGGATAGCATAAATTAAGGGGAAGACAGTATGGTTTCATTCATGGTGAGATTTAGTTATCTCAATTTCTCTACTTCGTCTAGGGAAATTCGTACAAGAATGTGTTTGTTTTGTAATCATCAAATAGGGGAAGATTGTTGGGAATTATATTTTCATGGATTTGATGATCACAGAACAAGAAGAATGAAACATGAAGAATACTAAAATGATAAGCAAAATATGCTAAGTAGATTCTGCTGCTAGGCATAAATCATACTGCTGCTAGTGTATTTTATACTACTGCTAGTACAATGCATTCTGCTGCTAGTGCAAACATTCTGCTGCTAGTGCAAATGATACTACTGCTAGTGCAAACATACTGCTGCTAGTACAAATGAAGCTGCTGCTGATCAGTGAGTCATACTGCTGCTGGATAGATAAGGATGAAGAAGATATTTTGTATATGAGTCAATTATATACGGTAGATAATATCTAGATATTTGATCAGTCAAACAAAGTTGTAAACAAAGATACAAGTTGTATCTTAATGACTGACATACACAAGCAAGTAGTAGATAAGACTTATCAACTTTGTAATGATCTCCTTTGTACTATAAAAAGGAGATCATACCCTTAGATAATAAGTGTGTCTTTGTGCTTCATCATGTGTTATCTGTGAAGACACCAGAATGTTTTATGTAGTGTTCTAGTGTGTTTAGAATTTAAACACCAAAGGGTGTCAATATGTAAAACATCAAAAGAGTGTGTGTGGGAACATCAGACAAGGGGTCTGATGTTGTTAGATTTGTTAAGCCTCAAGGTAATCAAGGTTTTCCTTGATCCCTGTTATTGTAGTAGAGTAACCGTGCTATATTTGATCACATAGCATTGGGGCTGAGTTTAATAACAAACGGAGAAATTGGCAAAACCTTGTTGTGATAGTATTTTTTCTTTCATTGAATATTCCGCCAATATTATCATCATGCTAGTCATAGATAAAATCCTAGATCAAAGGTGTAACAACCTAGAGTCCATAAACGATCACAAAACTTATTGTTAGTTAGTAACCTCTAAATAAGTTTTCACATAAAGGCTTTACGGTCTGACCGTGGAGGCGAATATATGAGTCAAGAGTTTATAGATCATCTTAAGAAGTGTGGGATTGTCTCACATCTCTCTTCTAACGTACACCACAACATAATGTTGTATCTGAAAGAAGAAATCGAACCCTGTTTGACATGGTATGATCTATGATGAATCAAACAACTCTATCAATGTCCTTTTGGGATTATTCTCTTGAGTCTGCTGCACGCATTCTTAATATGGTTCCATCAAAGAAGGTTGAAAAGACACCTTATGAACTATGGCATGGGAAGGTCCCTAATCTGTCTTACTTAAAGGTCTGGGGTTGTGAGGCATTCGTGAAACGTGATACGCCTGAAAAACTTGAGCCAAGATCTATTAAGTGTATCTTTGTAGGATACCCAAAGGAAACAATGAGTTACTACTTCTACTACCCACCTGAGCACAAAGTATTTGTTGCTCAGTTTGCTGATTTTTTTGAGAATCGTCTCATCTCACAAGAAGCAAGTGGGAGGATCGTAGAACTTGATGAAATTCAAGAAGATACTCACCATTCTGAAAATACTAGCCAACTTCCTGAGATGGTTGAACATGAAAGTGTTGAACCAGAAAGTGAAGTTATTCCTGTTCGTAGGTCCTCAAGGACAATACGTGCACCTGAACGTATGTGTTTGTACATCGATTCAGAGGAGCATGAGTTAGGGGATCTCAATGAGCCTGCTAACTATAAAGCTGCATTAGCAGATTCTGAATCTGAAAAATGGCTTAATGCTATGAACGAGGAAATGAAATCCATGAAAGACAATAAAGTCTGGATTGAAGTTGACCTCCCTCCTAACGCTAAAACCATTGGTAGCAAGTGGCTCTTCAAGAAAAACACTGACATGGATGGAAAAGTACACATCTATAAAGCTCGTCTTGTGGCAAAAGGTTATACTCAAACCTACGGTGTAGATTATGAGGAAACTTTCTCGCTTGCCGCAGACATAAAAGCTATTAGGATTCTTTTAGCCATAGCAGCGTACTATGACTATGAGATTTGGCAGATGGATGTCAAAACTGCCTTCTTGAATGGTCACTTAACTGAAGAGGTTTACATGGACCAACCTGAAGGATTTGTCAATCCACAATATCCTAACCGTGTATGCAAGCTACAACGATCCATTTATGGATTAAAGCAAGCATCTAGGCAATGGAATAAAAGGCTTGATGAGGAAATCAAGAAGTATGGTTTCACTCAAAACCTTGATGAGCCATGTGTATATCATAAGGCTAGTGGGAGTAATGTAGCATTCCTAATCTTATATGTTGATGACATATTGATCATGGGAAACAACATTCCAATGTTACAAGCTATTAAAGCCTATATTGGAAATTGTTTTTCTATGAAAGATTTAGGTGAAGCTGCATATATTCTAGGAATCAAGATCTACAGAGACAGATCTAAGCGGTTGATTGGACTTTGTCAAAGTGCATACATTGAGAAAATCTTGAAAAGATTTAATATGGCGAATTCCAAACGTGGAACTACCCCAATGCAAGTAAAACTTGAGTTGAGAAAATCTCAAGGACCCTCAACACCTGCAGAGGTGGAACGCATGAACAGGATTCCTTATGCCTCTGCTGTAGGATCCATCATGTATGCGGTGAGGTGCACTAGACCTGATGTTGCGTTCGCTCAGAACTTAACAAGTCGATTTCAAGTAGATCCAGGGGAGATTCACTGGTCTGCTGTGAAGAACATACTGAAGTATCTCAGATATACTAAAGATATGTTTCTTGTTTACGGTGGAGACCCAAACAGAGAACTCAGAGTTACCTGTTATACTGATGCTGGGTGGCAGACCGACAAGGATGATACCAAGTCGCAAACCGGATACGTTTTCGTTCTAAACGGAGGCGCTGTAGTCTAGAAGAGTGCCAAGCAAAGCATTACAGCGATGTCTTCTACAGAAGCTGAATACACTGCTGCTTTGGAAGCTGCAATGGAAGCTATTTGGATAAGGAAGTTTATTGATGAGCTTGGAGTAGTCCCCACCAATAAAGAACCTATGGAAATGTTATGTGACAACACTGGAGCATTAACTATCGCCAATGAGCCTGGAGCTCAGAAAGGCGCCAAGCATTACAAAAGGAAGGTTCACTATCTCCGTGAGGTTATCGCAGATAATGAAGTAGTACTTAACAAAGTTCACACAGATGACAACTTAGCTGATCTGTTTACTAAGGCGTTGCCTTTGAACAAGCATGTTGAGCATGCTAGTGGTATTGGACTTCGTTCAGTTAGTAGTCTCATGTAAATCTGTTTTGATTTTAGTATTTGGATAATGGGATATGTAAAACATTTATTATTTTGATGATTAATATACGTGGTACTTGAGTTATTCATTCATATATTAATTGTGTCCTATATTTGCATGTTTAATCCATAAGTAATTTATTACTTTAAATTGTCCATTGTCGATCAATAATATGGGAGTATTGTTGAATTAAGGCAAATGTGAGATATTGGTTATATTCCTTGAATACTAAGGATGTGTTCGCCAAACTCACATGTTATCCATGTGCTATGGATATTGGATTTCCCCAAACCTAGGAGTTATCACTTTATGGATCGGCGTCATTATGTGATATCTCGCAAATGGTTATTTTATTTGTCCTCTGACTTGAGATGCAAGTAGGTATTGCATGTGTGGATCTTTCTTCTTGAATTTAGTCAAACGCTATCCTGAACAAGGTGGTTATAAAGGCTATTCTCAGAAGTTGGTTGAAGCACATGAATGACACGTGTAGTCAAAATAGAATTTGTTCTTCCACTTGTCTTATGGAGTATGATACTACTGGGCCCCTCGCTGAATTAATCAGATATTTGCATGGTCGTGCCCAAAGTGTAAATCAAGATGATACTTGTTTTACGTTTGGTAATCTTGATTAATTTCTTAAACGAGAAACAAAATAGTTGAACAATATGGAATGACTTTGATCCATATCCATAGTTCTACAAGTATCTGAAACAAAAGGATAATTTAAAGTTGTAAACCATTTACCTAGTTGTTTTATGAAACCACACTCAGGTATTTCTGGGAGCAATGCGGTGTTGCTAGACGCTTAGCATTGTTAGTATATATTATTGTTTATGACGATCGCAAGTGGGAGCTGTTGGTTATGCGCATGTCAAATCAATATTTATATGGCTAGAAATTATGTGAGCCTATCGGGGCACACACGTATACATTTAGAGAACGTTTTAGTTAATGTAATTAATATATTAGATGTATTAACTATATTAAGTAATGTTTACGAAATTAATTAATAGTCGATAGTTAACCGTTAGACGCTTATTTTAACTAACGGGCTAAATTAATTATTTGTAATGTACTAATAATAAAAGCCTACGTGAGAAGTGAAGAGCTGTCAGCTACTATTGACCAATATGGAAAAGATTATGTCATGAATATGGAAAAGATTGTGTCTTGCTTGTACAGAAAGCCAAGAGATTTATATATATATATATATATATATATATATATATATATATATATATATATATATATATATATATATATATATATATATATATATATATATATATATATAGATTTATATATATATATATATATATATATATATTAATGCCTAGGTTCTTGAGATACTCATGCAATTGAAATCATAATAAAACCATACGGCACATTCTAAAACTATTGACAAACTGATCGAATTTTTTTCTTCTTTAAAGTATTCGATCAAGTTAACCAAGAAACTAAACCAAGTGTTTTGTGTTTCATTCGTAAGAAAGTACTAGCATCCTAGTGTTCTTGTTAGACGTTTAGTGTGTGCAACAATAGAGATCAACTCACTATAGTTGATTGGTTCGTGTGTTCGTGATCAAGATCGAGACTTGGTGTTCATCTATTTTTCAATAAATTCGAGGTTAGTATTTTTATGTGTTTTAATTATGTGTTTTAATTCATAACATTAAATCTAGATCCATCCGCTGCGTACTCGTGGTATTGATGGTTTAATCAATATGAATTCCCTACACATTGTTCTTGTCAAATTCATCAATATTGATTGTAATGAACAAAGATTGCTACTTTATCACACAAACTAACTATGGATCGAATGGTACTCAAAACAAGAACAAGATAAGGAAGAGTGTGGATCGTATGGAAATATGGTCGAATGTATATTAGTTTCAAAAGAAAGAAAACATACAAAGAACTTTAGAGAATACACACTCTCACCTTTACAATGCAAATGAGGCACACTTTGAGACACACACTTGAGAACTACTAATAATGAGGTGAGAATGTGTCTTTTATCCTACACATGTGACGCCCTAGTAGGCTTGAATGGGCTTGGAGTGGGCTTTTGTGTTGGACTAGACTTATACATTAAATCTTACATATTTTCTATCAAAAGCCCACTTTGTTAGACTAACATAACCATACAACTCACATGTTATAATGTTACAAATGACCATCACTTTGCATTTATAAATTATATGCTAACAAAATCCCCCTAATGGATGGCCATTTCAATGATGCTCCCAGTGAATGGTCTTTTGTCTTCAACATCTTGAACTTTGTGTGTCGATGTATAATAGTCTTGATTCTTCGTTCCTTCATGCTTTGTGATCTTCAACGTAACGTCTTTTGGTCCTTCTTGCCTTGATCAACATCTTCTGTACATTAGCTTCGTCGCCACGATCATAGATGCTGAGACATATGATGATGGTGAATGGACTTTCGTCAATACCTGCATAAAACAGTTAGCAATAAATCGTCCAGCGCTTACAGATTCAGATTTTGAGATCGTTATCAGCATAGTGTGAAAACTTTCTCTAATCTTTACCAAGGCCGTTGAGAGCCTCTGAAGTATACCGGAGTATAACTTCAAGACTATAGACCGTTTGAAGCACGTAACCATCATGACATAAGGCAAGATCCTTAGATCTCATCAAGACTCTTACAACTTGTGTCCTTTATGGTGAACACAAGTGTATTGTAATGGAAATGTTCCTAAGAGATCTTTGATGAATCTCATGGCTCTAGACTCGATAATGTGCATTTTGGTTTTAGTCGTTGGAGGCATGGAGTAGAGTGGCACCTTTTCAATATCAACACATCTCGGAATGAGAGGCCGATAGATTATGCAGTGTTCTTCGTGAGAAATGAAACAAATATCTTTTAAGAGATATCTGAGTGGCTAGGAGGGGTGGTGCAACGCGTCACTGGGTCCATGACGTCTTGTCTTCAATATTAGTATCACCTTAGTGAATAACGATAGTAGATGTATTGACCTGGTTTCTGTCCTATGTTTTCATGGAGGGCTATTTCTTTTCACCCTTTCATTAAACTTTTCTTTTTAATTCTTCAACCCCTTCTTTCTCCTTTCTCATTTACTCCTTTTTTCAATCATACCTAAGGACTTCTAATTCTAATCTATTGGAATTGTCCTTGGGTAGATCCCTCCGGCTCAGGCGGATCATAGGACATAACCTAATCATAATCACCTTATTACTCCATGATTATCCTAGATTATTGATCACATGCCATAAAACCTTTTGAAAATCTTTCAAAGTGTTTATGAGTAAACACATTTAGATAACACATTGAGAGTTTTGCATTTTTGAAATACTCCCCCTTCACATGTGCTCATGCATTTTTAAAATAAAATGCACATGTTGGGTAGAGTTCGCACATTTTGAATTGATCGATTTTCAATTAGTATGACCATTGCGAGACACGTTTACATCACTAGTTAAACTAGCTTGAAGTTATTACCCATCCCGGTCATATTAAAAGATCATCTCTCGAATTGGTACATTCTACTCGGACAAGTCCTTTGCGAGACACGTTTACAATATTGGATAACCAGCTTGAAATTATTACCCGTCCCGGACAAGTCTTTTCGACAATGGACATTTATTTTTCATCAATTCGAGTGTTCATGCTGAGTCTTTTTAAGAGCTCGACTTACTGACATTACTTTTTGATCACATTTAATCACGTCTTCTCCCCCTTATACCTAATCTCCCCCTCAAAAATAGCACGTAGTGATAATTTTGATATCGAATGATTAAATTGAAAACTTGTTGGAGAGAAGGACGGATTTGAGCATGAAAGTTGGAACTTTTTGTTTTTCATTTTATACTCCCCCTTAAACAAAGCATATTTGTAAACATGTGAGTTTAAAATCGGTTTAAGGGTTTAGGAGGGAGTTGTCTTGAGCACAAAATTTTGAGAAAGATTTTGAAAAATCTTTTTGAAAGATCTTGATCATGTGCTCAAGGATTTTATTTTTGCTATTAACATTACGAGTCCTGATCGGAAATAATCAGAAGTCATCAATGTAGCGCGGGTTTCGTACTGAAATATACGAAAGCCGTGGTGAAGAAAATTTTGAGAAACGACATGTTTTAGAAAAAATTTTAAATGAACTCTCGCTCAAGCATCTGTACATGCCCGTATCATTGTTGAATGACATTTCTAGATACGTACAGAATATTGATTATATGAGAGACATGTCGTGAGAAGAATATTTTTAGTTTTTTGATTTTCTATTGTTTTTGTATTTTTGAACATTTTCTATTTTTATATTTTGTTTTTGTTGGTTTTTCAAATTTTGTATTTTGTTTTTCAAAAAATATTTACATGCGAAGCTTGTTGAGAAAATTCAAGAAGATTCGAGAAGACTTTCTAACTCTTCGGTAGTTAGGCTTCGCATTCCAATTCGACGAACTAAGTTTTCAAACCGCTCTTTTGGGAGGGCTTTAGTAAATAGATCGGCGAGTTGGTATTCAGTCTTCACGAAAAATAATTCAACCGTACCCTCTTCTACGTGTTCCTTTATGAAGTGATAGCGGACTCTAATATGCTTGGTCTTCGAGTGTTGAACTGGATTGCACGAGATGGCTATGGCACTTTTCGAGTCACAATACAAAGGTATGCGGTCGAAAGAGAAGCCATAATATGTGAGTTATGTCCTCATCCATAGAACTTGGGCACAGCACGCAGATAAAGACACATACTCGGATTCTGTGGTTGATAGTGCAGTGCAGTCTTGTTTCCTTGATGACCAGCCTACTAGCTTTTCTCCGAAAAATAATTCAACCGTACCCTCTTCTACGTGTTCCTTCATGAAGTGATAGCGGACTCTAATATGCTTGGTCTTCGAGTGTTGAACTGGATTGCACGAGATGGCTATGGCACTTTTCGAGTCACAATACAAAGGTATGCGGTCGAAAGAGAAGCCATAATCTGTGAGTTGTGTCCTCATCCATAGAACTTGGGCACAGCACGCAGATAAAGACACATACTCGGCTTCTGCGGTTGATAGTGCAATGCAGTCTTGTTTCCTTGATGACCAGCCTACTAGCTTTTCTCCCAAAAATTGTGCTCCGCCTGATGTACTCTTTGCTGTAACTTGGCAACCGGTATGGTCTGCATCTGAAAATGCTATTAGTGTAAACTCCGAATCCTTCGGATACCAAAGTCCCATGTTAATGGTTCTTCGTAGGTACCGAAAGATCCGTTTAACCTCTTGGAGGTGAAGTTCGGTAGGCCTTGCCTAAAACCGTGCTAATAAACAAACAGCAAAATGTATATCAGGTCGACTAGCAGTTAAGTACATGAGAGAACCAATCATGCTCCGATATTTCTTCGGCTCCATGGGTTTCCCATATAAATCAGCGCCTATTTTTGGTGAAGTGACCATTGGAGTACCAACAGAGTCACAATTTTCCATTCCATGTTTTTTCAAAATCTCAATAGTATATTTAGCTTGATTTAGAAAAATACCACGTGGGGATTGATGAATTTGTAAACCAAGAAAGAATTTTAATTCCCCCATCATGGACATTTCAAATTTGCTTTTCATGAGATTTGCAAAATGTTTTGAATGTTTCGGATTAGTGGACCCAAAGATTATGTCGTCCACGTAAATCTGAACAATCAAAATGTCATTTTTGAATTTTCTTGTAAACAAGGTCGGATCAATTGTTCCTTTGGTGAAATTATTTTGAACCAGGAAAGATGATAATTCGTCATACCACGCCCTTGGGGCTTGTTTCAAACCATAGATAGCTTTCTTTAGCTTGTAGACGTAGTCTGGATGATCTTTGTCGATGAATCCATCTGGCTGACTCATGTACACTTCTTCTTACAGAATTCCATTCAAGAAAGATGTCTTGATGTCCATATGATAAACCGTGATGTTCTTGTGAGCTGCATAGGCTAAGAAAATCCTGACTGCCATTGCTACGGGCGCAAATGACTCTTCAAAATCTATCCCCTCTTCCTGTCTGAATCCCTTGGCCACGAGATGAGCTTTGTTGCGAATGACAGTCATCTCTTCATTTTTTTTGTTTTTCCATAACCACTTAAGATCAAAGACGAGTTTGTCAATTGGTCTTGGAACTAAATCCCATGTGTCATGTAATTGATATTGTAGAAGTTCTTCCTGCATCGCTTCAATCCAAGCATTATCTGCCATTGCTTCTCGAATGTTCTTTGGCTCTATTAGACTGACTGAGCAGATGTAGATGCACATGTCGCAATCGGTGTTTAGTTCTTTTCTCGTCTGAATTGGCCTTGAAGGTTCACCAATAACTTGTTCAATTGGATGGTCTTTTGTCCACTGTAACATAGAAGGGTACCTTAGATTTGACGAATGCGTGTTAGATGGTTCATGTAACCTTGAAGATGATTCAGCAGAATCTGTTGCAAATGGGTTTTCAAATACTTCTTCTTCTAACACAGCATCGTTATGTTCTTGCTCATCAACTCTTGGTAAGACAATCTCAATTACTGAAGTTGGTGGAGTAGATGCTGATGACGTGGAGGGAGTTGGTGCGTCAGCTTCGAATGTTGTAGATGCATCTTGCGGTGGTGGTGGTGGTGGTTGTTGATTTTGACCGGGTGCAGCAGAACGTTGTTTAGATGCATTTATCGAAGCGCCACCATAGTACTCATCATACATAAACTCGAAGAAATTTTCCAGTTCTTGATTTGTTGGTGTTTCGATGTGAGTTGATTGAGCTCCTTGGAGTACGAGTCCTGAACTGATATGTTCAGAAGTCTGAACATTTGGTGCGGGTCCTAATCTGGTATGATTAGAAGCCATTGGGTTAAGCGCGGGTTCTAGAGCGAGTCTCTCAGAAGCCATTTGTGAAATTTCATCAAACTTCACATTCATCGTCTCCATAACCTTTTCGTTCTCCTGTTATACACCCTGAATGCCCTCGAGTTTTCAGAATAACCAATGAAGATTCCAATATCACCCTTAGCTTTCAACTTCCCCAGATCTTCTCTGTCGTTCGTTGGATAGCACAAAGCGCCAAATACATGAAGGTAAGAGATATCAGGTTTTCTGTTGTGCACTAGTTCATATGGGGTTTTATTGAATCTTGGATAGACTAGGGATTGGTTCTGAGTGAAACAAGCCGTGGCAACAGCATCAGCCCATAAGAATAACGGTGCACTAGAATAAATCAGCATTATGCGAGCAGCTTCCACAAGAGTTCGATTTCTTCTTTCAACTACCCCATTCTGCTGTGGAGTTCTAACAGCTGATGTCTGATGCGTGATTCCTGCATCTTCAAAATATGTTCTTAACTCCTGATTAGTGAATTCCGTGCCATTATTTGTTCTTACTATCCTAACTGGAGCTTGAAGTAAAACTCGAATTCGCTTCAGAAAGGTGATGATGATGCCTGGTGCTTCGTCTTTTGACCTCAGAAACTTTACCCATGTATATCTTGAATAGTCATCGACGATTACAAGAATATACTTCTTCCCATTTATGCTTGCAACTCTCATTGGGCCACATAAGTCCATATGCAACAAATGTAACTTGTCAACCGAACTGGGTACGGTTTTAGGTTTATATGTTTCCCTTTTGCTTTTTCCTTGCTCACAGGATGGACATAAGTGTTCTTTGGTGTATTTGAACTTTGGGAGACCGTTAACGATGTTATCTTTGGCAAGCTTGTTGATGGTGTCAAAGTTAAGATGGGACAAATGTCTATGCCACAACCAGGACTTCGTTTCGCATGCTCTTGTCATGAGACAAATTGGAGATGAAGAGGGCATTTGGTTTATGTCTATAGCATAGAGATTGGTGCCACGATTCCCAATTAAGAGATCATCTCCAACCAAATTCCTAACAAAGCAAGTGTTTCTCCTAAATGCAACCTCTAAATCTGCATCGCAAAACTGCCCGACTGAAAATAAGTTGTGTCCCAACCCTTCGACATAGTAAACCCGAGTGATTAAGTAGTTCTCAAACTGAAGATCTCCATAACCCAGAATAGCTGCAACATTATCATTTCCAAACTGTACAGTTCCCAAGAACGGCCATACAAAGTTGATAAGCAGCTTCAAATTCCCGGTCATGTGCTTGGAGCAACCCGAGTCTACGATCCAAAGACAGATTTCGATAACCGGCCAAGAACAGAAGAGATTGCATTTGGAAACCGTATTTCATTTGGTTCCATGGGGTTAGGGGTAAAAAATGAATCACATTCAGAGAAGGTTTTCTATTTGTTCTTTTGGAACAACTTTTAATTTTCCATTCTTAAGTGTAAACTTTCTACCCGTTGGTTTCCAGTAACAAAGCTTAAGATAGTCCTTAGGAAATAGACTACTAGTGATTGTCCTAGATGATGCAATAAGTCTTTTAACATATCTAGTCCTAGCACTAGTTCCTGGAGGAACATCTTTCTGTTCAGGCATAGCATTTTCATTCTCATAATTAGAAACAATATCATCACAAACATTTTTAGATAACAATTTCTTGCACATTAAACAAACAGAGTCATTACATGCACTTGAAACAGTACTCTTAACATTACATCCTGATGACATATGTTTCTTATTTGAAAGCGATAAATTCCTAGGGTGTTCTTCTACTTCTTTGCATTCACTCTCAGAGACAAGCGAGACTCTATTGTTCCTGGTATTGCTCCTAGGCTTTTGTCTGCTGCTCCTAGAGGTGCTTTCTAATCCTGTAGAAGGTAATTTATGATGTTGTCATGAGATGTTGTTGTAGCATTCCTAGACTCGTTTGGATTATCTTTATTACTTTTGTCTATCGCCCTATATGTGTGAGATGTAGAGGCAGACGCAGTAGTGGGACTAATCCTATAAAGGCCAGGCGCTATCACATTTGATGTTTTGACAACAACTTTCCCTTTATTAGCACATTGGTTAGGTAAGGTTGTTGGAGTGACTGGTTTTGTCAAAGCATTTGTCACATCAACCTTTGGAACAGTTTGAGAAATTTGCATTTTTGGTTGTTCCGAAGTTGATGGTTTTGCAAACTTAGTTTCCTCACCCTTCCTTTTTAGACTGTCCAGCTGAGACTTCAAACGATCATTTTGTTCTTTCAAATTCTTGTAAGCACGCTCATACGACAATTTGTCATACTTGCATTCTTCCTTTTTTCTGATCAAGTTGTTTAAAATATGTGACATTTTCTTTTTCAATCTTAGCAAGAGAATTTTCATATTTTACAACAATTGCAGAAGTCTCAGCTCGGAGTCTTTCATCATCTTCCACAGAATATGTTTGGTAAATAATGGACATAATTTCTGTCGATAGAGCTACTTCAGAGAGAATGTCATTGTGTCTTTCCAAAACTTTGATGTGTTCAATGTTTTCATTTGCTTCCTTTACCAGGGATTTGTGGTCCTTGACAAAGTCGGCTGTTTCTTTTAAAAGCGCATTTTCAACATTAAGTACTCTTGCATGAATTGCCATGAGTGGAGTACTAATTTCTGTTTCATACACCTTTTTTATTTCATTATGAAAACTTGAATCCCAATCGTTAATGAGATTATTATTTGTTTTGGATGCCACAACCATTTGAAGTGTTTCAACTCTCTTTTTAAGATCATCCAAATATCGTCTAGCGTCACTTGTGTTAGAAATGTTACTAGAGGACATTTGTTCAATGTTAGAAAGATGTTTCGAAACAACTTTTTGTTTTGTGATAGCCACTGGTTTTTTGAAAAACATTGGTGATTCTTTTTGAACAAGATGAACGCCAGAAATTGTGTTAAGCTTATTATAATCAATTGGTCTGATTTCTGGGTTCATTTGTTTCATTTTAATTCTACTCTCTTTAGCAAGCTCTATCGTTTCAAAAGAATCACGAACCTTGGGAGGATCATATTTATCATTTAGCACACTACCATTATATAACACATTATGTTCTTTCTGAGCTTTCTTAAGATTATAAGGGTTTTCATAACCGATAGCCATTTTCTTCATTGTATGTAAAATCGGGTTTTGATCGTTAATTAGCATGTTAATGGTTTGTGTAGAATGACCCATTTTTACAAGCAAATCTTCTAACTTTTTAATGATTTCTTGTTGGTCAATGATTTCATCAAGAAGATCATTTTCACGTTTTGAAAACCTTGCATTCAACTCTTTCTTTTCTTTTTCAAGATCAGAACAAGTAGATATTTGCTTAGAAAGCTGGTTGGTTAATTCAGAAATTTCCGTGTTTAATGATTTTATTGTCATGTTCAAATTAACATCAAGTGTGTCATATTTGATTTGCAAATGTTTTTTTCTTAAAACCGAATCTCGATAACCAATTTCTAATTCCGACTGTCGTGTGTTATGAAATTCAAAAGCTTTTTCATTCACCTTATATCTCTCAAGCTCAGTGGTCAATTTTTCATTCGCGGCCTTAACATCGCGATTGACCTTTTTGACATTATCAATTTCAACACTACAAGTGTGCAATAATGATTCAAAAACGCACGTGTTTCCTCATCATTCTCAACATGCTGGGACTCGAAGTCTCCATTAGGATCCATATCTGGAGTTGCCAAATTAATATTACTACAACTTGGCGTGTCCATATATGTGTCATAAGTGGATGTTGTAGTCGTAGGAAGTTGTTCATCATGAGTCGACATATCAAATATTTCATTATTGTGACATGTAGTGAATGGTGGTACCTCAGAGACTGCATTTGTGTCATACACAGGAGGTGTTTCAGAATCCGTGTCATACTTAGCCTCCTGAAGATTTTCCATAAAAATGCAGTTTGCGTCGATGTCCTCAAGGTTTTCCATATCATCCATAAGAGCCATAAAGTCATTCTCTTCTGCACTCAACTGTAACCCAGCCGTTTCCTTCTGTGCCAACATTAATGCTTTCTGCAGATAAGCTGGATCTCTCTTTTTCGGCTTGTCAGGACAGTTCCTAGCCATATGACCGACACCCTGACAGTTGAAACACTTTATCAAATTACCCTGATTCATATTCCCGACAACTTGAGCAGCAACATTCCCATACTGATTCCCCACATTCTGACCCCTCTGATTTCCAACAACCGGACCCATCTGATTCCCTGCATACTGACCCATCTGATTTCTAACATACTGCCCTGCATTCTGATTACCCATCGGATATCGAGGAGCATATCCCTGCTGATTCCCATAACCCCCAACCATCTGTCCTTGTTGACCCATGTTGAAACTCGGCTGTGCAATCTGCTTGTTGCGAGTGTTCGATGAGATTCTTTGGTTGTTGTTGGTAGGTGTTGAGTATCGTCCTTGGAATGCCTTTGTCAGGTAAGCAAAAGCTTGAGTCAAAGCAGCAGTGGACTCATCATTGTCATTAAAATCTGTTTCTGGGTGTTGCGGGTATTGTTGTTGTGGGATGACTTGTTGTTGTTGTGGGTAAAATGGTGATTGTGGAGTATATTGTTGTTGCATGAAGTGCTGAGTGAAAGATGAAGAGGGTTGTGTATTTACTGTTGCAGGTGTAGGTGTTTGAGCAATGAGTGCTAGAGGATCATGTTGCTTTGCTAATTTCTCTTTCCGGACTTCATTTTCCTCTGCTTGGTTTTGCTTTAGGAAATCATAGAGCTGATCATAGTTCACCTCGTGAAGGTTCTTGGTTTGGTTAACAATTGTGACATACCATCCCCATTCTTTTGGTAAATTGTTGATGAATTTGATGTTTTGAGCAATGGGTTTTGGTGTCAACTTGTTTCTGATGAGCTCGTTCATTAAAGTGCAAAACCTGGTGTAGTAAGATTCAATTGGTTCAGCTGGAGTGGATGTGAACTTCTCCCATCCAATGAGCAGCTTGTTTTCAACATCTTGTTGCCTAATTTCTGTGCCATGATAAAGTCTTCTAACTCGTTCCCATATAGCATAAGCTGAATCACAACTGTCGACAGCAGCAAATATTTCCTGTGGTAAGCCAAGTTGAATTAAGTGCATTGCTAAGTCATCTGCTTCAACTTGCTTCCAATCCTCTGCTGTGTATTCCTCTTCTTTTTGATCACGAAAGGATGGTGGAACAGGAGGTGTTGCAATTGGGTCACAAGCTTCTTGAATCTGACGAGGCTTGAATGGTCCTTTCTGGATTGAGTTGAGCAGGAGTCTACCTTGACCATTAGGTTTGGTTTAGATATATCAAATCATACGACTCGTCCATGGAAGAGAACCACCTTTTTCAAGCATGGGAGGACGGTTTTCTGCACCGGCGGCATGGATGTCTTGTTGAGTAGTCATTGTTGATGTTTCGTATGATAAAGTTGATGCAGGATCGTTTCAATGAAATAGGAGTGGTTGTTGTTGAAGGTTAAACTTGGTTGTTGTTGTTGTGAAGTCTTGTTCCTTTGAAGAAGATCGATTGAGGTAACTTGCAATTTGGATAAACGTAGCAAATTAAATAAAGTTACAAAATTTGACTAAGCTATAATTTAGGCAAATCTAGAGTTCACAAATTCGACAAAGTTATGTAAATTACAATTTAGATAAAATGACAATTTCTATAGAAATTTCAATTTAGACCAAAATTTATACAAATTATGGCAAAATGTCAATTTATATAGAATTATACAATTTATATAAATTGGTAATTTATATAAGCGATCTAACTAATTTATACAAATTAGTAGATATTCATTTGTTGAAGTATTCGTCACACTTATACAAGCGAGAGAATACCGAGTCCGCGATCTTTGATGTTGTAGAAATTAAAAGTTTAAATCAAATTTATAAAAATTATTTAAGTTGTAAATCGTTTAAATCAAGTGCGAGGATCAGTTCTGCCAATTGCGAAAAGAGACCAATTGCAAAAACTGCCAACCAATTGTGAAAAGGATGTTGAATTGCGAAAGGTTCTGCAATTGCGAAAGGTCTTCAATTGCGAAAAGGTCTTCAATTGCGAAAGGTCTTCAATTGCGAAAGGTTTTCAATTGCGAAAGGAGTTCAATTGCGAAAGGATGCCAATTGCGAAAGTCTGATGTCAATTGCGATAAGGACCCAATTGCGAAAGCCTTTGTTACTCAGAATTGCGAAAGCTTTGAATTTCGAAAGAAGGGCTGATTTGCGATAAGCTTAGCACAATTTCGATAGGTCTACCAACTCTTACCAACTCTTGACTTTTTCACACTCCACCACGATTTTAGCCACTGAGGAGATCTATCCACTGTCACCAACTCTTACCAAATATTCTTATACAAGAATATCTATCAATAATCAATGATGAAGATCTAAACACACAAATCTCACCCAATCGTTGGTCCTTTTCCAAGATCAAGACAGTTACAACACAAGAAGATCAAACTTGAAACTAGGAATCGACAAAAAGACTACCAAAGCTTCACTAACCAACTCGTAAGATCTAAAAAAAACACAACCTTTAGCCTAAAATCTATGTACGATTCCAAGATAAACACAAAAGATCACGTTTCTATTAAGAAAAAATGCGACAGTTGGTTTCTTTTGAACACAAACCGAACACAAAGATTGCTATTTCGATGTTTGGCATGTTGATACCACTTGTAATGAACAAAGATTGCTACTTTATCACACAAACTAACTATAGATCGAATGGTACTCAAAACAAGAACAAGATAAGGAAGTGTGTGGATCGTATGGAAATATGGTCGAATGTATATTAGTTTCAAAAGAAAGAAAACATACAAAGAACTTTAGAGAATACACACTCTCACCTTTACAATGCAAATGAGGCACACTTTGAGACACACACTTGAGAACTACTAATAATGAGGTGAGAGTGTGTCTTTTATCCTACACATGTGACGCCCTAGTGGGCTTGAATGGGCTTGGAGTGGGCTTTTTTTGTTAGACTAGACTTATACATTAAATCTTACATATTTTCTATCAAAAGCCCACTTTGTTAGACTAACATAACCATACAACTCACATGTTATAATGTTACAAATGACAATCACTTTGCATTTATAAATTAAATGCTAACATTGATGATGACAGGATCTTTTGGTTTTGTAGTAGTGATCTCACTAGCAACCTTGCTACGTGCACTAAGAAGTGATGAGAGCGACTTTTGAGGCTTTTTCGTTATAGTACGGTTTGCCATAGACTGTGCCTTAGTCACTAGATTTGCAACGTCACCAAGCCATCGTCGTTTTCTTCTTTCGCCTTGTGCGATAATCGGCAGACGTCATAATTAATATCTTTTTCTTGATCTTGAAAATTAATCCCATACCTCCAAAACTCGTCAAAATCAACAAAAAAAAGCCTTTTTCTATGTTACTAGCTAGTAGCCACAATCGTAATTCTAAAAATTTTGGCAGTGGTTGAAGATGCCAATGTTTGAAACGTTAAATTGAGAGGGTTTTGATTTTTGGGATTAAGATGAACGAGCCTGTTATTTAGCTATATATTTATAAGGGTCGAATTTGTTTGAGTTTGAATATGGCCCGTTGGATGAGATGGGATTGCGGTTTTGATCTTACCGTGTGAGACACGCTTTGCTTTTTTCATCTCTTATTTATGGTAACTAAAGGATTAAATGGGTAATTCGTTCGTTTAATCAGTTAGTTGTATTAATTGAGGTTTTTTTTTTTTTTTTTTTTTTTTTTTTTTTTTTTTTTTCTTTTTAGCTATCAGTAACTTATCAATTATTATATTTTTTCTTTTAGGTTACGATACTTGCAAATTTAGATGAAGTAGGTTATGATACTTGCAAATTTAGATGAAGATGATTCACTCACGAACAAAATATTTGGTCTTAATTTATTATTCAGCGTCGGACTTCAAAACTAGGAAAGAGCTAAAAAGGAACAATTAAACATTACAACAAGAGGTAAACGAGTTACATGAATTACACAACCAATCTAACCGATTAAAAAAAACTTTCGTATTCATAATATATCCAGATGAAATGCGAGACTTTTCATATTACAACCTTTTACCATCCTTTATTTTATCTTAAAATAAACTAGAGCTGCAAACGAATCAAACTTTTATCAAGCAACACTAGCTCGAGCTTGACTCGATCGAGTCAAGCTTTTATCGAGTTCGAGCCCGAGCAACCCAATTAACCAACTCAAAACACATAATGAGCCGAGTTCAAGCTTTCAATAGCTCGGCTCGAACTTTTATCGAGCTTTTTGAGCTTTCATGTACATATATATTTTTATTATACATATTTATATCAATGTGAATAGTTGTATAATAACTACAACAACATACCCATAGGCAACGATTTGATACAAGTCTTAGGGGGCGTATGGGTACGAAGATAAGAATCACAATGGGTATAGGGTTTTTATGGTGGAATGAGTGTTGGTATGAGATTACCAATACATTTGTAAATTTAAGCACAGACTATGGACTACTCACTACAAGACTATGAGATACAAAGTTCTTTGTTCAACTCACTAACTAAGATCCTAAGATAACCATGAAAGGAGAATAAACTAAACTATTGTTTACTGGTTTTTGCATAATTATTGAATACGTATCGCAACTTTTGATGGTTATAAACTTACAAATGGTAGCTATCTAGATGCTTAAACATATAACAATCCTACCTTCAAAAATGTTTTTCTTTATAAAGTACATAGTCAGTTGGCCCATCGACTGCTACAATTTCAAAAAATGTATAGAGTATATTCTATTTAAAACTTACCAGAAGTCCTTGCAAGAACATGATCCATCTGCAAAATGATGAAACCTACTATTATCTCTAAGTATAATCTTTCTCCCCTCAACTTTCGAGATCAACTCGATTGTAGAATGGCAATCAACACAAACTCTTATATTTTTCTTCACAATAATCGATTTCCCAATTGGCAAACGTATTAGTGCATAAGCTATAGCTATCCTTTCGCTATGCCTATGAAGAACCTTTACCTTCATGTCATATTCCAAATCAAGTGGGACTGACTCAGTATCAGGAACATATCCGGCTTCAACTATTTTACCCAAAAGACTATCAAGCTTCAAGTCTATTTCTTTCTTATGTGGGTGACACCAATCTTCAACTCCAAATACATGGACTTTATTATCAACATCGACCCAACTATAACCAGGTAGCTTCTTTACGTTTTCATCTTTCATCGTCTTCCTAACACTTCTTACATCCTCCCATTGTTGTTCTTTTGCATAAATATTGGAAAGTAATACACGAGCTCCACTGTTTTCAGGCTCTAGTTTCTTTAGACTTTCAGCTGCAAGCTCTCCTCTTTTTTGATCACTATATTTTCTACAGCTGCAAGCTCTCCACTTCGTTCCAATTGAAATTGTCTTTTTTAAGTTGCTGAGTTAGTGCCCATGCAATTTTACCGTAGCCTTGCACGAACTTACGATAATACCTGGTAAGGCCAAGGAAACCCCGCAATTCTTTTAAGTTTTTTGGAACTGGCCATTCTAACATATAGATGAAACTTTTGAGGGATCTGATGATACTCCATCTCTTGATACAACATGGCCTAAGTACTCAATTTTCTGTTGAGCAAAAACACACTTCTTTCTATTTGCATATAACTCGTGTTCTCGCAAGCATGAAAATATAGTGAGTAGATGTTCCTTATGTTCTTCAATCGTTTTACTATAAACCAGAATATCATCGAAAAATACTAAAAAATATTTGCGCAAGTAAGGACGAAATACCTTATTCATAAGGGACTGGAAGGTAGCCAGAGCATTAGTCAAACCAAACGGCATCACCAAAAACTCGTAGTGCCCTTCATGAGTTCGAAATGCCATTTTTGAAACATTCTCTTTCTTCATCCTAATCTGATGAAAACCCGACTTTAAATCCAGCTTAGAGAACACTGTTTCTCTATGTAATTCATCCAATAATTCATCAATAACGGGAATAGGGAATTTGTCTAGAACAGTAGTTTTGTTCAAAGCTCGATAATCAATACAAAAACGCCAACTTCCATCTTTCTTTTTAACCAATAACACCGGACATGAAAAAGGACTTGAACTTGGTTGAATAACTCCTGCTTGAAGCATTTCATTTACCAATCTTTCGATCTCACTTTTCTGAGCATGCGGGTATCGATAGGGACGAACACTTATTGGTTCTGTACCCTCTTTAAGTACAATGGAGTGTTCATGATCCCGATGAGGAGGCAACCCATCCGGCATGTGAAAAATTTCGTCAAACTCAGCCAACAGTTTCATAATGATTTCACTAGAGTGGTGTGCATTCAATTTCCGTTCTTCCATTTGCTTCATCTCAATAAGAAACCCGTATTTCTCATGTCGCATAGACCGTGCAATTGACTTAAATGAGACCAAACTCCGACACAAACCAGGATCCCCCTTTACGGAAACTCGCTTATTTTCATCATTAAACACCATAGTTAACTTTTTCCAATTAACTGTCTGTTGATGCAAATAATATTCTAAAAACGTTATTAATATCTTTCGATAACTTCACGTTTTGATGATAACAAAATGTGAAAACACTTTACGTTAAAATTAACGTAAATAAGTTTTTAGTCGAAATATCCCGTTTCTACGTATATCACTCTAGGTATGAATAAACAAATTTACAACTTGGTAAATAATCAAATAAGTGAATTTGTGTTTCAAACTTCACATTTTTAATGTGACAAAACATTTTTTTTTCAAAAATATACCTTACAAGTTATTTTTGAATTATAAAGAAATGTTTTATTGAAAGAATAAGTTTAAATATCATAACAGCTATTTTTCCTCCCAAAATCATCTCCAAACTTTCCCAAATAAACTTTTACCACTAAAAACAAAAATTAGAGCGTCTTTGTCTGGCACGGTACCATGGTACCACTAAATTTAGTGGTACCGTGTGACATTTAGTGGTGTCGTGCCTTTATAACGGTCAGATTTCTTCTGCCTATAAATACCAGCACTCTTCACAGTTTTTGGGCATCCTTTTTCACACACAACTTTCTGAGTTTAAAACTCTTATCACATCTTTCCTTCTTGATGATTTAGTTTAGTTTTTCTTTTGTTTAAAGAGTGATCCAATCATCCAACCAAGTGATCACCTTCATTCCTCTACTAGTGTAAGAGAAGAACACAAGGTATCAAAGAAGATACAAGGTGTTGTAGTTATAGTTAGTGCACTTGTAACACTTGTTACATACTTGTTGTATCCTAGCATACACCAATTTCATTTTCTTTTGAGTAGTTTGTGAGAGTAGATCATTGTGATCTTGGAGATCTCTTGTAGCTTATGAGCTTGTGTGTTGATCAAGTGGATCAAGGGTAGATCGGGTAGATCGAGTCAAGTGTGTTGATTGTGTGAAGTAGTAAGGATCGTGGTAGATTGGTACTAGCTAAGATTAGTACTCGACATTTAGCTTAGTGTCAGAAATAAGGATAAGCGACGTTGTACGGTTTTCTCCGCCTGAAGGGAGTTTTGTTGACATAGTGCTTAGAACTCTCGAGTGTGGTACTCGGGGAGTGGAGTAGGGCGAAGAAGAGCTTCGTGACCGAACCACTATAAATCTCTTTGTCCCGGTTTGATCTTTCCATCTCATTTCTTTATATTTATTGTTTATATTAGTTAGTATTGTTTAGTGTTCATATTGGTGTTGATTGATTTCACAAAAGAATCGAATCAAAGTTTTTCACAAGTAAAGTTTTAAAACGAATTAAAAACCGGTAAAACTATTCAACCCCCCTTCTAGTTTTCCACAATTGGTACCAGAGCCACTTCAGGCAAGATTTTAAGATAAATTGTATTTTAAAACTTGAATCGATCAATGGATTTCGACAAATATCAAGAAGGGCAATCTATGCAAAGACCACCACTTTTTGAAACCGATTGTTTTATATATTGGAAAACAAGATTCGAAACGTACGTGAAATCAAAATACATTGATCTTTGGCATATTATTACCGAGGGTGACTTTCAACCGATTGAAAAGAATCCGGAAACTAAAATGGATGAAATAGTTCCTTACAATAAACAAAGTGATAACCTTAAAAAAGAAAATTATCCAAAAATGATGAGACTAAAATGATGATTTATAATGCTTTGCCGAAAAAGGAATTTGAAAGAATTTTTATGTGTAATACGGCAAAAGAAATTTCCAAAACTTTGTTAGTCACTCACCAAAGTAATAATCAAGTCAAAGAAAACAAGATAGATCTTCTTGTGCAACAATTTGAACAATTTTCCATTCCGGAAGATGAATCTATTGATAATGCTTTTGCTAGATTTAATACTATTATTACTAGTCTTAAAGCTCTTGATGAAGGTTATTCTAGTAAGAACTATGTTTGGAAGTTTCTTAGGGCTCTACATTCCAAATGGAGAGCAAAGGTCACCGCCATTGAAGAGTCAAAGAACTTGGCGACATTATCACTTGATGAACTAATAGGAAACTTGAAGGTTCATGAAATGATAATCAAGAAAGACTCCGACATAGTTAAAGGCAAAAGTGAGAAAGTTAGATCTTTAGCGTTGAAAGCCAAGAAGGAGTCTAGTGATGAGGAAAGTTCGGATACCGATAGTGAAGACGAAGAATATGCACTAGCCGTTAGAAACTTTAAGAAGTTCTTTAGGAGAAGAGGTAGGTTCGTTAGACAACCTCGTGATGAAAAGAAGTCGTCACAAAAGAACCGAGATGAGAAGAAAGGAAAGAGTGATAGGAAATGTTTTATATGCGGAGATTCCAATCATCTGATAGGAGAATGTCCTAAATCACCGAGAACAAACAAGCAAAGAGCTTTCATAGGAGGCTCTTGGAGTGATAGCGATGAAGAAGAAGAGAAGAAGCCCAATGACGAAACATGTCTAATGGCTCAAGCTTCAAATGAGGTACATTCCGACTCTTCTTATTATAGTGATGATAATTCGTCAATAGATGATAACATACTATATGATGAATATAATAAACTATTTAAAGTAAGTTCTAAAATCATAAGTAGAAACAAAACACTAAAAGGAACATTGCATGAACTCGAAGTGCAAATTTTTGAACTAAAAGATCAAGTAAAAAGACTTGAGAAAAATAAAGAAATAGATGTAGGATATAGGTCATGCATATGTCTTCGAGTAGAGAATGAAAAACTCAAAGAAAATGCGTTAAGAATCATTAAGTTTGAAAAAAGGAACAAATACACTTAATGACATGCTTGAAAACGTTAGGTATTGTGAACATGCTGGAGCGAGCTTAGGATTTGACCCAAACAAAACTTCTACAAATGATACTAAACAAGTAAAATTTGTAAAGTCTGGAGAATCTGAAATAGCAGAGGACGGTACCGTTAAAGGTATAGACGGCACCACTAAAATTAGTGGTACCGTGGTACCGTCTGGTGCTAAAGTCAGAACAGGGTCAATTTTGAAAAATAACTTAAGTCCTAAACCGAGTCACATAGTAGTTAATAATGTTGAAGTACCTATTGCTAGTAAAAAGAAAGTTAAAAGTTTTTACAAACCTTTGTCAACCCCCGGGGTTGGTTTTGTAAAACCCGATACTAGATCAAAGACTCTTCCACCTAGAAAAACAAATGTTCCTAAACCTCATCAAGAACTCCTCTACCGAGAGGTAACTTTAGAAGACAAAGATATCCAAGTAACTATCCCGTAACTTGGAATAACCGTCAACTACAAAGTTACTTACCATGGAATTTTTTTCCTCCATTCCAACATCCTAACCAAATGCAACAAATGCATGAGATGTTTAACACTAACAACTTTGGACCCATGAGATATTGGGGACCAAATGTTTGAGCTTCTGTCTTGCTAGATAGATATGATTGAGAATCAACTTTGAGTCTGACGAGTGGAGTATGATTATTGATTGCACTAATCTCATGACGGAAAATCTGGTCTTGTCTCAACTTAGCATACAACTAAGGAAGAGTCACGTTTTCGAGTTTAAAAGCAACATCTTAGGCTAAGGTACGCTTTCTCAAACCTCCTTACTGTTAGATATATTAAGCATGTAGAGTTCTTAGAATCTAACTGTAACACCCCAACCCGTCAAAGGCTAAGATGCTACATTATGGTGTCAATCAGAACATATAAACGCAAGCGGAAGACTTATAAACATAATAATTACAAGGTATTCTAACGATAGAAACGAAATACTAACTCTATACATAAAAATTTCAAAAACTGAAATACAACTCCAAGCTCTAATCTAACTGAAGATAAATCAAAATCTAATCCAAGAGCAAATGGGTATCTATCGTCAAGGTGGTCCACTAAGGCTCTTATGCACTCTTCACTTAATCCCTGCTTCCAACTTAAAAACTGTCGTAGGAAAAGAAATGCGGCTGAGCTTAAAAAGCCCAGTGAACAAATATATATAACAAATGAATCATCAAATCATATATAAGTAAAGAAAAAGGAACATCAGCTTCTGCTGAAATGAATATCATCTGTCAAAAGAATGAGAGATCAAGATCATCTGAACAAATATCATAAGCCAAATGATATAAGATAATACGAATCAAATGGATCAAATGCATAAATATCATGAGTCAGAATAGCTCTAAGAGTCAAATAATAACAATAACGGCAACCAACGCATCCAAACGAGCCACTCGAACGGACCAAAGATACCTAACAGATAGCCACGAGCCTGTCTAAACGAGCCACTCGAATAGACCACATAATCACATATACCTATCATATCTAAGTGTACGGAGAGGGGAGGCCTCTAAGTACCAAATAGTGAGTGGGGTGTAGGGCACACACAGCCAGTCACCAAACAAATCATATCACATATCATATCATATAAGCCTAGGATGCATCCATAGCTCCCCCCACAAAACAAATCGTATACGTACCATGTACTAGACAAGTATACGCATATATCAAAATGGCCAAGAGATCTCACATCATATCATATCAATCATAACAAATGGGGACGCCGTGGATCAATCACACCTCCACAGAAAGTGTCATGCCATCGGTGCCTCAATGACATGGCCATGGTACCTCCATGGCTAGTTAGCTCGGGCGACTAACAGAACAAAGCATATTATAACATCATATCAAAGGGAATCATAGCAATGACATATATCAACTGAATCACAACAAAGGATCATAGCGACTGAATCATATCAAGCTCATATCAAAGAATTATATCATGGATCATGTCAAAGATCATAGCACCTCGAAGCAAACGAATCATATCATATCGAATCAAATGAATCAAGTCAAGGATCGAAAGTCATGAGAAAAGACACCCTTACTGAGAAAGGGTAGAATATTTGTACCGTAATCCGCAAATGAAACCATATCACAAAGATCGAAAGTTACTCCTTCTTCAGCGAATCTACACGAATTAATGACCATCTTATTATTTAAGAACTATTTCATAATTAATTACTGATTCATCACTTGTTGTTGAGTAGAGTAACATATTAGGGTTTCCTTCTATTTTTAGAAACTTTCCATTTTTAGTAACCTTCCATATTTAGTAAGTTTCCATAATTTGTAACTTTCCATAATTAGTAACTTTCCCAAATTAGTAACTTTCCATAATTAGAAACTTTCCTAAATTAGCAAGTTTCCATCATTAGTAAGTTTCCAGATTCAGTAAGTTTCCAACCACAGGCCACAATTTACAATTTAACAACTTAGGGTTTCGTTATCGAAAATTAGATTAACATATGACCAAAAGTATCCGCATTAACATGACAAAGTAGGTTAACACATGTTTAAGAGTATCCGAATTAAGGTTACAATGATACTTAGGTCAAAACACATTCAATGGGTTGAGGTTATACTAAATTCTTAACTTGAAAGATGGTTCAGATTTTTATCACATTCTGGTCCTGATATTATGAATTTTTAAATCATACTTAAGTGTCTACTGGGAAGCTAAGATTTTTATCACAGATACCTAAACATGTTTAGAACCTATTTTAATTTTATTAGATTTTATTTCAAAGTGATAATACCCTTTCAAAAATCTTTTTCCCAGACCTGCCCAGAAAGATGACTGCACAGACACCCAGAAAGTTTACATCTAGAAACCACATGAGAACCATTCATAAAAATTTATTAAAATTCCAGTAAGTCCCTTATATCCTAGATATTCGACCCGTAAAAGAAAACCTCCTAATTTCTTACCGTTTGAAAACTAAAATTCAAAAACACTAGCTGAATTTCTAGACTCCTAAATTCAGGATTGACATCTAATGTTATAAAAATCAAAACGTCACCTTCTCCACCTCCAAAAATTATGAAATTTTATATTTAAATAGTACACAACCTGAACTTAGTGTTAGTGAAAGATGCTTCAGATTTTTATCACATTCTGGTCCTGATATTATGAATTTTTAAACCATACTTAAGTGTCTACTGGGAAGCTAAGATTTTTATCACAGATACCTAAACATGTTTATCACCTACTGTAATTTTCTTAGATTTTATTTTAAAGTGATAATACCCTTTCAAAAATCATTTTTGTTAGTGAAAATATTACGATATTTAAACTAAACGATTTCTTCGGTTTTTAATAATGACAAACATGTAACTTGTAGTACATAATGTAAAATGTGCAAGTTACTTGTAAACAAAAATCATCAATGCATACTTACATCAACACCTCCCGACGTCTCAAGTATGCTTCAACGAAGTCGTAGATTTCCATCCCGACATAAATCACTCGAGGTATGGACAAACAAATCTACTACTTGAAAAATGATCAAAGGATTTTATTTTTCTAAACTTCGCATTTTTAATGTGACAAAACATTTTTTTTCTTAAATATATTTCACAAATTATTTTTGAATTAAAAAGAAAAGTTTTATTTTGAAAAATATGTTTGAAAATCCCAACAGTCAAATTTCCCCCCAAAACAGCTCCTAACTTCCTCAAATAAACCTTCCCCACTAAAGACAAACGAAGGAGCGTCTACGGCACCATTAAATAGGTACGGCTCCACTAAATTTAGTGGAGCCGTCGGGTATTTAGTGGAGCCGTGGGTCTGTAACAGTCAGATTTTCCCTTGCCTATAAATAGTGGACCATTCCACACTTCCAACTTGATTTTTCCAGTCCTTTTTCTCTGGTCTTATCCCTCTTCACTTAGATAACTTTCTTTGATCATTTGGAGAGTCTTAGGTTGTTTAAGAGTGATCCAATCATCCACTCAAGTGATCATCTTCATTCCTCTTGATTAGCAAGAGAAGAACACAAAGTATCCTAGATACAAAGTGTTGTCATCCCTCTTGATTAGCAAGAGAAGAACACAAAGTATCCTAGATACAAAGTGTTGTCATCCCTTTGATTAGCAAGAGAAGAACCAAAGTATCCAGTAGATACAAGTGTTGGAGTTGTTAGGTCTTGTAACATTTGTTCACTCTTGATTGTATCATAGAATACATCAAGATTACTTTTCTTTTGTGAGAGAGTGAGTCAAGATCATTGTGATCTTAAGAGATAGTGAAGATCTCTTGAAGCCATTGGGCTTGTGTGATTGATCATGTGGATCAAGGTGTAGATCGGGTAGATCGTGGTAGATTGGTGCTAGCTAAGATTAGCACTCGACATCTAGCTTAGTGTCGGAAATAGGATAAGCGACGTGTATGGTGTAGATCGGGTAGATCGTGGTAGATTGGTGCTAGCTAAGATTAGCACTCGACATCTAGCTTAGTGTCGAAAAACAAGTTAAGCGACGTGTACGGTTTTCTCCGCCTAAAGGGAGTTTGTTGATTAGTGAAGTAACTCTCGAGTTGGGTACTCGGGGAGTGGAGTAGGGCGAAAGAGGAGCTTCGTGACCGAACCACTATAAATCACCGTGTCCGGTTTGCGCCTTCTAACTTATCTCTTTACTTTCATTTCATTAGTTATCGCTTTATATTTATATTTGCATTGCATATGTGTTTGTGTGGCTTGTTGCTCATGTAGTGATTGATCATGTATGTTCCATGGTTTGATTGTGCATATGTTGTAGTTTACTATAGTCATCTCTAGATGCTATATACTCATTGTTGACACTCTTCATATTACGTCACACTTGATCGGGTGTTTGATACAAAAGTTTTAAGTTTTTAAATGGAAACGTATTCACCCCCCCCCCTCTACGGTTTCCACAATTGGTACCAGAGCCACGTCGCTCAAATTTTTAAAACAAATGGTTTTCAAAATTGAGTACGATCCATGTATCAAATTACCCATGAAGGTGATAAAAATATGAAAAGTATTTAGTTGCTTAATACTTACAAGTTTTGTTGTTAAGTATACTTTGTCATACTAGCTTGAAGGTTTTCTTAAACCACTAAAAGAACAGTGTCTTTAAGTGTCCGGTCATGTTTTCAAAACGAGTCATTAAGTCATGCAGTTCTGAATCAGAAAACAGACCACGGTACCACTAAACATTGTACAGTACCGTTATATTTAATGGTACCGTGGGTCATTTAACGGTGCCGTGCATCTGATTATCTGTTTTTCATTTTTGGTCATTTTCAAAAATCCATATAAAATCAACCATGAGTCTGTACGAGTCGTGTCGCCCATCATTTTGAACGATGTTGAGTCTACTTTCATTTGAGAAACATTTTTATGAATTAGTTCTAAATGAAAGTATGTTAAAGTCCTTGATTTTCAACTAAAGGTCTTCTAGTCATGCAGTTTGCATAAATTTTTGGTCAAACTGAAAAAGGGCGATTCAAATTTTAAACCTTGACATGTTTTCAAAGTGCTCAGCAAAAATATTTGAAATGGGGAGGAAACCAATTCATTGTCAAATAAAATCAAGCTTAGTATACATTGTTATACCTAATACACAAAATGACGATAAGTATTTTTGTGTGTTAAATTGCTATTTGCTTATTATAGTTTTTCGGTTTATGCATTTATAAGGCTCATGCTAAATCACTTGCACTATATTAAGTAATTAGTTTGCATTGCATATAGGCATCAACCATTTGTCTTGCATTTGTTGCAAGTTCTTAAAATGGTTTAGTAACTTTCTTAGGAATAGAAACTAAGTTGGTAGATCATGTGTGTCGAAAGATATTGTCTTACACAATTATTTTTCCAAAGGTTTAAGTGTAAAAAGTATATCACCCTAAAACACTTAACACTTTCATAAAATCCGTAACATGATCCTTAAAACATCACATCATTTTGTCTTGTTTGACCATGGGTTGTCTAAACAAGATAAAAGGTCATTTTAATACATTAGTATTTAAGTAAAAGAAAATGTATTAAACTTGCATTGATTTAACACACATACAAAATGTTTTAAACATTTAGTATTTTACGTATGTGGTATAAAAATGGTTAAGATAATTATTTTTATACTAATGAGGTGTCGAAAAACTAAGAGTATTATAATAATAATATAAATAGTTTTTCTCAAATAAAAATAAATGACAATATCAAAGTAGTAACATAGTTTGTCATTAACCTCACACATACAACTAGTGTTAAAATAAATGGAACACACTCCTTAAATTTTTATTTTCTTTTTAAAAAGGGAGTGATTGTGAGGGTCAAGAAAGATTTCGAGTACATATCAATTCATTATTCAAATTATGATTGATATCATCATCGAATCTAATTGACAAGTTTTCGAGTGTGGACAAGAAATTGGAGTCATTATTTGTTTAGCTTCAAGATAACATCAAAACATGATGAAACATATTATCTTGAATCTACATACTCAATCACACTCGATTGTTATGAAAATAATGACGTCCTCTCAAGACGAAAATAATATGCATCGGATCATAACTCACACTTGTGTTGAAGATGCCATATTGAGTCTTGTTGTCCAATAGTTGTGTTCCAAACATTAAACTAATATGTTTAAAAGATGCATAAAATACACAACTAAGTAGGAGTGACAACTTAGATGTTTCATCCGAAATATACAAGTAATTTACATTGCAATGCAATTAGTAAATGTGTCATTTCCGAAAAACCAAACAAGAGCAAACAAACAACATATGTAAACTTTGCTCATGAACGACTCAACACTCAATGTCACATGTCTAGTAAAAGTGTCACACATAATATGTTATTAACTATTATGTAAGTCATCAATCTTTGAGAATATCACATGTATTTCTCTTATCAAAAGATTGACAAAGGATAACTTATATCCCATGCATCTTATTTTCTTTGTGGCATGAATGGTTATGTTACAAGAGAATACATTGCATCCTGTTAACAAATATAGGATATTAGAGTTGAATAATAACCTAATACGTCATGTGTCATTGCATAAACAAGTAAAATTAGTCATACACTAAAATACTTGTTTCACAAAGCATTCATAAGAATGATAAGTTTCCTCTTAGAAAAGCATATTTGTTGAAATAAACAGTATGTCTCATTTTAAATAAAATGCTCACAAGATCTATTGAGGTAAGTAACATTTACTAGATTCTCACTCAAGATATGCAAAGGAGTATTCTTGAAACACACACGATGTAGTAGATTCTACATTGTATCACATTAGAGTGTCTCTTGGTTCTAGGAAACCAAATCATGTTAAAATAACATGTAACAACTCAACAAACAAAGATGTTGTCCAAGAGATCATAAAATACACCATCTCCATCAAATAACCTCTAAATCTCAAACACGAAATTAAAATATTTCGCTTGCCTTTGTTAGGAGTTGTGTAAGACATGTCATTCTCTTAATCGACCTTCAAAGTATGGTTAGTTGAGTCATATTAGGTCATGTATTAGCGAAATAAGCTAATATCATCTTTGCTACACTTCAATAGGCAAATATAGGAATTTGAAATTTTCTAATATGAGAATGACTACTGGAGAACCTATCGAACTAGAAATTCAATTTGACCTAACGGTTGAATTGCTTCCAGGAGAGAAGTTGGGTTTGTGGTATAACCCGTAAAAATGGTCGTGTTCAGCCTTAATTGAGCACCACTAGTGATTGTCTCATACTCATTCTCTAACTTGAAAATTTTTCATTCCTACATTTGACTAGAGATAGTTTGCATCGTTGAACTATATCTCCCATTAGGATGTCATCTTAAACAAGTAGTAATTAGGATCTGCCTTAGCAAACCTAGATTTCTTGCATCCCACATACATGTTTTAAAATGATAACATGTTCTGATATAAGACATGATTAAATGTCTTCATGATCTTAAATGCTAAATGATTATCATGTTTTGCATGATGTTTGCATTTATTCCTTATGTGCATTTTACTTGATTTACTTGTAAAGTTTGCACCCACACTATGTTCTTTTGACACATTAGGAATTAGGTATGCCCATCACTATGAACCCTTAGAAGTCATAGAGCCATACACTAGTGTCAAAACCCATAAGTCAAAGTAGTCGCGAAGTTACCCTAATTCCCCAGTCATCACTTCGCCTTCTTCCAAGTAATACACATTTTTGTCATGGGAAGGTTAGGAACAAACCTAGTAGAACTTGGAGTAGGGTTGACAACTTAAATATTTCATCCGAAATATTCAAGTAAGTTTAACTTGCGATCGCAATTGTTAAATGTCATATCCGAAACATCATACTCAATACTTTTAACAACATATATTAAAACGCTCATCCAAAGGACTCATGAGTTACTATATAAGTAATTAGTAGTTCCTTTCATCCTCGTGTGAATATACACGTCTTAAGATCCCAAACCCTGCTGCAAATCAGCACCATAGGCCTAGCTTTACATCTTTCAAAACCCCATGAAACACTCACGTGCGAAGCACATAGAAACCCTTAAATCAACCAAACCTCTCAACCGAGAATCCCCTTACCATCTCCGTCTAGGTCTAGGAATGATGGAACATTTTCCATAAAACTTATGACTATTTAAATATTTCACTGGAAATATTAAAGTCATCTCTCGTACTCCTCTTATGATTACTTGAATATTTCACTGGAAATATTGTAGTCATCTTGTGCGTCTCGTCTCATGACTCTTTAAATATTTCACTGGAAATATTGAGTCATTCTTTAAATCCCTCTCATGACTATCTAAATATTTCACTGGAAATATTAAGTCATCCCTCACGTTCCTTGCATGATCTCTTGAATATTTCACTGGAAATATTGAGATCACCTATTCTATTTCGTGTCATGACTTTTAGATATTTCACTGGAAATATCAAGTCATTCCCTCGATCTCGTCCCATGACTGTTAGATATTTCACTGGAAATGTCAAGTCATATCCTGTGTCTCGTCTGATGACTTTTTAACTATTTAACTGGAAATATTAAGTCATCTTTCACATCGCTCTAATGACTACCTATGTATTTCCTCGGAAATATAAAAGTCATTTCTTCTCGTCCAGTACCGGTCAAAGAATTTATTAGGTATAAATTCTATCCTCGTATCGAAAAATCTCCCTTAATCAGCGAAGATTTATTCGTAAAATCCTCTTAAACTCCAATGACAACTTAAATATTTCATCCGAAGTATTTAAAGTTTATTTAATTTGCGAAATGCAATTAAATGTCATTTCTCGTTCTCGACAAACGTTCATCGAATCCCCGTGGATTCATTCATAAAGGAATTTATTCGGTATAAATTCTTTTAATCTAAGGTCCAGAAAAATCACAACATATGTGAAATTTCTTTGTCAGAAATCTAATTCTGGGTCAAAACTGACCTCAGCAGGTCACGGTACTCTTTAATAGGGGACAGTATCGTTATTTTTAACGGTACCATCGGACCGTTATTTGCTGAGATAGTTTATTCTCATGTTTCAAAACCACTATCGAAACACACTCGATGTAGTCTTGAACCAGAACCGTATCCGATCAGAACAGATTGTATCTATCTTCTGATTCCTAAGCCTTATTCCCTTTCACTTCCGCATGGTACTAAACACTACCAATGCTTCCGCATCCCACTCATCTCACACACACTTCAAACGAAGACATTAGGATACGTTGAGATAACCCTCCTTCATCAACATAGATAACCCTATAACCTATCACCTACCTCACAACCCTGAAGATTTTATCTTCTTAACCCTTAGGATATCTCCAAGTAATCACATGTCTCATCATATAAATATTCTATGAATATTCACAATGATTGAGAAGAGCTACGTGACTTCAAAGGTGAAGTTTATCGTATGCTATCCACTACTTGTCATGACGTTACTAAGCTCATCGCTTCAGTCAACGTTTGTTTTCCTCTTTATCTTTTACATCTTGTCCGGTTGGTCATAGATTAAGGGGGAGCGAAAACATACTCATATAGTCTTTCACTAAACACTCTCAAGAACACACAAATGTGATTCTTATTCCCTAGGAAACTTCCCTTTAGCTACCCAGAACTAGGCTGTATAGGAAAATTCGTGACTTCCAGGTCACGGTACCGTTAAATAGGCCACGGTACCGTGCCTATGTTTGACGAATTTTCACTGTTTCCTTTAGATGCCTGCATTCCTAACCTCAAACCTGCAAAATCTTGCAAACTCACATACACCCTAGGATTCCCTCACTACACCATAGGACTCTAACACCAACTTTAGTTCGAATCCCACAACTCTTGCCTATATAAGGCCTCACCATTGCAAGCTTATCTTGCATCTCACCTTCAAACCTCACATTAACATCATCATCACACTCAAACCTTTTAGCTACACTTCACTCTTGACAGTGACAGTTAGTCTAAGAACCTTCAACCCATAGATCATCACACTCAAACCTTATAACCTTCAACTCATCACACTCAAACCTTACAACTACTCCTCACTTTGGATAAGTGATAGTTACTTCAACAACCTTCAATCCTCACAAACAAACGAAACCCTTCATGCACCAAATTATCCCTAACACACAACTAGGATCATCCAACCTAGAAACCTAGAACTTCATTACCTTAACCCCGTTAGAGATATCCACCAACAATCCTGTTAGGATCACATGCACCTTTTCTTTTTCCCTTTTGAAATATATCATGCATCTCATTGTCAGTGTAAACGATATATTAACCTAAACCATCCTTTCCCACCTTTCCTCAAAGGGCAAAACCAGCATCTCCAACCACATCATCATCATCCTCCACCTTTAGGATTCCTACACCCTTACCTCCACCAAGTCCACCACAACCTTTAGCTATCACACTAACCCTATCACCATCAAACCTCTTTGGACTTGGCACCAACACATCATCCTTATCACCATCACCATCACCACAACCTTTAGCTCTCACACTAACCTTGTCACCTACATCTCCTTTTGAACTTGGCACTAACACATCATCCTTATCACTATCACCATCACCACAACCACTAATGGGTCATCCCATTATTTATCCCCTACAACCACATAACCCAAGTTGTCCTTGTTGTCACCACAACCAACACTCTCCCACCTTATGGAATCATTTAGGTATAACCTCTATCGAGTCTACTTTATGGCACAACTTGTCATAATAGTAATCATTTAGAGTATGTCTTATCAACAAACCATCCTTAACATCAATCATCTTAGGTAGATGATTATGTTGTTCAAAAGGTTTGTTAGAACTTTCCTTCCCAATGACAACTTGGAATAAGTCATTTAGTGCGTCAGTCAATGAACGAATCTCGTTCTTGATTAGTGTGATTGAGTGAACAATTACACCTTAGGTTTTCGGTCGGGTTGTGACACTTACGTGTTAACATAGTTTAACCCATGCATGTCTTGCTATGTGTATTCTATCCCTATAATGTTGCTCCTATACTATTATATATTATGTTGCACGAAGCTAACCCTTGATGTAGGAAAAGCCTTTGTAAGAATTTGATCCATGGATCCGCTAGATACTAAGGTAAATAAACAAGGGGATTAAGTCACCATAGGGGAGCATTGAGCTAGGGGGAGCTCGGGAGTATTTGAATACATAGCATGGAGTCGTCTTCACAAGTGTTGATAGAAGGCTTCACTAGGATGATGCAAGCTCGCCTTTCGGGGGAGAAAGGATATTAGTTCAATAAGGGGGAGTAGGGAGTAAATCCAAGGGAGCGCTCGAGGCAACTAACTTTTTGATTCGACAAAAGGGGGAGAAGGAAGTGTAAACAGGTAACTTTTACATTTTACTGTGTGTTACGGTTTACATATTTGTCATCATCAAAAAGGGGGAGATTGTTAGTGCAAATATTACGATATTTAAACTAAACGATTTCTTCGGTTTTAATAATGACAAACATGTAACTTGTAATACATAATGTAAAATGTGCAAGTTACTTGTAAACACAAATCATCAATGCATACTTACATCAACACCTCCCGACGTCTCAAGTATGCTTCAACGAAGTCGTAGATTTCCATCCCGACATAAATCACTCAAGGTATGGACAAACAAATCTACTACTTGACAAATGATCAAAGGATTTTATTTTTCTAAACTTCACATTTTTAATGTGACAGAACAGTTTTTCAAAAATATATTTCACAAATTATTTTTGAATTAAAAAGAAAAGTTTTATTTTGAAAAATATGTTTGAAAATCCCAACAGTCAAATTTCCCCCCAAAACAGCTCCTAACTTCCCCAAATAAACCTTCCCCACTAAAGACAAACGAAGGAGCGTCTACGGCACCATTAAATAGGTACGGCTCCACTAAATTTAATGGAGCCGTCGGGTATTTAGTGGAGCCGTGGGTCTGTAACGGTCAGATTTTCCCTTGCCTATAAATAGTGGACCATTCCACACTTCCAACTTGATTTTTCCAGTCCTTTTTCTCTGGTCTTATCCCTCTTCACTTAGATAACTTTCTTTGATCATTTGGAGAGTCTTAGGTTGTTTAAGAGTGATCCAATCATCCACTCAAGTGATCCTCTTCATTCCTCTTGATTAGCAAGAGAAGAACACAAAGTATCCAAGTAGATACAAAGTGTTGTCATCCCTCTTGATTAGCAAGAGAAGAACACAAAGTATCCAAGTAGATACAAAGTGTTGTCATCCCTCTTGATTAGCAAGAGAAGAACACAAAGTATCCAAGTAGATACAAAGTGTTGGAGTTGTTAGGTCTTGTAACATTTGTTACACTCTTGATTGTATCATAGAATACATCAAGATTACTTTTCTTTTGTGAGAGAGTGAGTCAAGATCATTGTGATCTTAAGAGATAGTGAAGATCTCTTGAAGCCATTGGGCTTGTGTGATTGATCATGTGGATCAAGGGTAGATCGGGTAGATCGTGGTAGATTGGTGCTAGCTAAGATTAGCACTCGACATCTAGCTTAGTGTCGGAAATAGGAAAAGCGACGTGTATGGTGTAGATCGGGTAGATCGTGGTAGATTGGTTGTAACACCCCAACCCGACAAGGGTAAAGATATCACAAATATATGGTTTCATATCAGAACAACATAGTATCCATAAACCAAAATAGCGGAAATCAATAAGTCAACATGACTTATATCCAAATTGAAAGGAAATAAAAGAAGTACATAAGTTCAATGCCCAAACGATGGCAACATAAAGTCTAAAGAAATCAAATGGTAGATAAGCTATAAAGAACAAGCTCCACTCAAGTGCACTCAACCCCAAAGCCTTGCCCAAACTCCTAGCTTAATTACTTGCCGCGGGAAAAGAAAACGCGGCTGAGCTACTAGAGCTCAGTGAACAGATATAACGTAACAAACAGTAGCATAGTGAATAATACATGAGTAAATGAGAATGGAAGCATGAGTACATGGTAAGAATACATGGTATCATAATGGAAAGGACAAAGGTGTATGGTAAAGGAAGGTCAGTAATCCACTACGAGCCCATAACATGAAATCATAATCATAATCATAATCATAGCCATAAACATGTAGAGGGGAGACCTCTTAGTATCCTGTAAATATGAGGGGTGTCCTCATCATGGGTTGGAGTAGCTAGCTCCCGGAGTGTGAAAGACGTGTATCGCACACACCATCAGTCACCATGAATATCATAACATAACATAACATAACATGTACATGAACAAATCTAGGATGCATCCATACGCCCCCGGTGGCCATAATCTGCCTCTACATAAACATGAATCATAAACATAAACGTGCAGGGACGGGACAGGTCATCACTCTCCTGCCCTAGAGTCATGCCATCGGTGCATCGACTGACATGGACATGAAACCCTCATGCCTAGTGAGTGGCTCGTAGCATCAAACTGAGGGTAAAGGTCAAGTATCATGGATCATGTTTTAAGTTTACTTGCATAGGTCAATATCATGTTTCATAAGTTCATAATCATGGTTCATAATCATGGTTCATAAGCAAAGGGGTCATAAGTACAGGTTCATGAATGAAAGGTTCATAATCATAAAAGGTTCAATATCATGGTGGTTCAATAATCGGAGGCACAATAAGAGAATGAAGGCCTCTTATCAAAGAAGCAGAATATCTGTACCTTATTGCTTGACAAGGATCACACTGAATAAGATGACAAATGCACAGGACTACTCCCTCTTCACACCTAGAGGAGTAAAGACATGATTACTAAAGATCCCATTTCCATATTAAGTAACTTTCTATTTTTAGCAGGTTTCCATTTTTAGAAAGTTTCCTTATTTAGTAAGTTTCTATATTTAGTAATATTTCCATAATTATAAATTAGGTCAAGTTAATGTTATTTTACCCAAGTTACATTTTATACCCCTGAGGTTTCATAATTTACACCTTTAGCCCCTTAACTTTATGAAGTTACATTTTAGTCCTTAAAGTATCCGTATTAACATGTTAAGCCCCTTAGTTTTACCAATTTACATATTGTACTCTTAATTTAAATGTTGTACGATTCAACACCCTTAGAATATAAGTTTTACAATTTAAGTCCCTCAAGTTACAAAGTTTACACATTTAGTCCTTACTTTATATAAATCAACCTTTAATTTATAACAATTTCATAGTAGCCCCTTAAATTATCAAAATGACACATGGCACTTTAAATATGATTAAATACATGAATGACCCATAAGTTTCCCAAAATTACAAGTTTAGTCCCTCTAGTTTATTTAATTATAAATCGATTTATAAACTTTAATATATATTCCAAAATAAACCCTTAAACATTTATTTTACATAAAAGGTCCTTCTCATAATATTTATACGACATAGCACAATACTTATAAAGTTCCAATAGTGACGCACAAGATTTTAAAATGACAATATCGACCCTTATAGTTTAAAAGTAAAATCGTATACTCTTCATTTTAATTTGAAACAAGCCCTAGCCAATCCCAATAATTAAGTCATGATTACATATCAATTATTACACTAAAACAAACCCTAATTCATGCATAAAACCCTAGATCGATTTGTTCCATATTTTTCCCAAAATATTTTCTAAATCCGGTTTTAAACTTAATTCAAAAATAATTCTTTTGGGCCATGACAAATCGAATACACATTTTCCTCATGTTAACATAACCATATAATGTCCATAAAAATTACTCATGAGATTTCTTTCGATCGCATACATATATTTTGGATTTTAGGTTCGACTTATACAATTAGCTTACAAACGATTTAAAGATCATGCATGAGTCGACTTATATAATTTATATTGTGTTCTTAATGATCATAGAGTAAGGGAAAAATACCAAATCAAATGTTGGACATGTAGATTAGGCGTATTATATTTGGACCTATCGAATATAGCGCTCGACACCAAGAATTTCACCACGATCACCACAGCCACTCCACGACCTTGTAATCATTTTTCACAGACCATACATGATGTGAGGGTCGTGAGAAAAATGGAAAATGAATTTTACATTGATCGAATTAATAAAAATGGAATTATTACCTATCGAGTGGAATAGAAGAGAAAAATTCGACAACTTGCAATCCCGACCTCGAAAATTTGAAAAGCTATTTTCCTAGGCTTCTTGAGATCCTTAAGAACATAGGAAAAATAGTGCCTCACTTCCAGAAATTCGGATGGATGAGGAGAGAATTATTTTGTGGATTAGGGTTTGATCGGTTTTAGGATTTTGGAAGAAAAGGATTGTGCAAGATATAAAATGTGGGTTGACCGAGTCTTAGGGGAGGTTTAATGACCAAAATTTCGGTATTATTGATTAGGCAAATAATGGCTTTGATTATCTCCATTAATTTCTTTTAATTTCCTTTAAATAACTTTTAATTAAATCATGAATTTGAATTTAAATAACATTAGGCGCCCAAGGGCATTTTAGTAATTTTCATGGCTTATATAAATGTTAAATGGAGTTGTTAAAAAATATTTGGGGTCATAATTTGTTCATTGTTAGAGGTTTGGAATTTATTTTGTGCTTTACATATGTTTTATTTAGATTTTAAATTCTCAGGGGCAATTTGGTCATTTTACATGTTATAGAATTTTAGGTATTACAACTTCTTCCCCACTAAAAGAAAATTTTCGTCCTCGAAATTTGCAAGAACATGAGAAAGGAAACATGACAGAAACGAAACGGAACATACCAGATCAAAACATGAAATGAGGATAACTCGATCGTATTGATTCTTCGGTCTCCCAGGTTGCCTCGCGTGCTGGGTGATTCCGCCAAAGAATCTTTACAAAAGGAATGACTTTATTTCTCATAACGCGTTACTGACGCTCTAAAACCGCTTCCGGTTCTTCAGATAAGGTCATATCGGGACGGATTTGATCAAACGGATAAGAAGCCACATGAAGAGGATGATAGTTGTATCCCCTCAAAAGAGATACATGGAATACATTATGAACATGAGCCAACTGAGGTGGCAAAGCTAGATGATACGAGACTTCTCCGATACGCTCCAGAATTTCAAAGGGTCCAATAAACCGAGGGCTGAGCTTGCCCTTAATACCAAAACGCTTGACGCCTCGGAACGGAGATACTTTAAGAAATACCCGGTCTCCAACATTAAACTCTAGATCCCGACGGTGCTTATCCGCATAACTCTTTTGACGTGCCCGTGCCTCTTTCAATTTCTCCTTAGCCGTGGCAACCTTTTCATTTGTGACCTCAATCATCTCAGGTCCTTCAAGAATACGTTCCCCTACTTCATTCCAACATACCGGTGCTCTGCACTTTCGCCCATATAACATCTCAAAAGGTGCCATATCAATGCTCGCGTGCCAACTGTTATTATAAGCGAACTCTACCAAACACAGATAATCGTCCCAGCTACCCGTCCATTCCAACGCACACGCCCGTAACATATCCTCTAATGTCTGGATGGTCCTCTCCGACTGACCATCAGTTTGGGGATGAAAAGCGGTACTGAACTTAAGACGAACACCCCAAACTTTATGCAATCCCTTCCAGAAGCGCGAAGTAAAACGAGGATCACGATCAGAAACGATAGAAGAAGGAGTGCCATGCAATCTAACAATCTCCTGCGTGAAAATCTCGGACAACTTACTAACACTGTAGCTCATACGGATGGGTAAGAAATGAGCGGATTTAGTTAGCCGATCAACGACCACCCAAATCGCATCATGTTTCCTACGAGTCAATGGTAAACCACAAACAAAATCCATAGAAATTTCATCCCACTTCCAAACTGGAATCTCCAAAGGCTGTAATAACCCACTAGCTCTCTGGTGTTCAATCTTGACCTGCTGACAGGTCATACATCTAGCTACAAACGATGCCACATCCTGCTTCATGCCGCTCCACCAGAAATGTTGCTTTAGATCCCGATACATCTTGGTTGAACCAGGATGTATAGAAAAAGGAGAACTATGAGCCTCAGTCAATAAGGCCTCACGTAGATCAGAATCATCAGGAACACATAATCGATCCCCATACCATACAATACCACTATCGTCGACCCGAAACTCAGACTGCTTACCTTCTTCGACATTCTGCACAATAGCCCAGAGTTCACCATCGTCCTTCTGAGCTTCCTTAATCCGCAGCATCAGATTTGATTCCACCTTCAGACTTGCCCAATAACCACTAACGCCCTTTACACATAGCTCAACCTCTAACCGTTCTAAATCCTGAAGAATACGAGGCTCGACATTCATACTAGCAATCATACCCGATTTCCTGCTGAGTGCATCGGCAACAACATTCGCCTTGCCGGGATGATACTGGATATTAGTGTCGTAATCTTTCAGAAGCTCCAACCATCTCCTCTGCCTCATGTTGAGCTCCTTCTGGGTAAATATGTATTTGAGACTCTTATGATCCGTGAAGATATCACATGATTCACCGTATAAGTAATGTCTCCATATTTTCAATGCAAATACCACAGCTGCCAACTCTAGATCATGGGTCGGATAATTTTCCTCATAGGGTTTTAACTGCCTTGAAGCATAGGCAATTACTTTCCCGTTCTGCATGAGAACACAACCTAAACCCTTCTTGGAAGCGTCACTATAAATCTGGAATCCTCCCGAACCCGACGGTAAAGTCAAAATAGGTGCAGACACTAGTCGTCGTTTCAACTCCTCAAAGCTCTGCTCACGCTCATCCGTCCATACAAACTTTTCACCTTTTCTCATCAACTGAGTCAACGGTAAAGCCAACTTCGAAAAACCCTCGACAAAACGTCGATAGTAGCCAGCTAAACCTAGAAAACTCCTGACTTCGGTTACCGTGGTAGGTCTTGGCCATTTTGTGATAGCCTCGACCTTAGCTGGATCCATGGTAATCCCATCTGCAGACACGACGTGACCAAGGAAAGCAACTCGGTCCAACCAAAACTCACACTTGGAAAATTTAGCGTATAATTTTTGCTGCCTCAGAATACCCAATACAGTACGCAAATGCTGCTTGTGCTCTTCCGCCGACTTAGAATATACCAGAATATCATCAATGAAGACGATGACGAATTTATCAAGGAATTCATGGAAAACCCGGTTCATTAAGTCCATAAATACTGCAGGAGCATTTGTTAACCCAAAAGGCATAACTAAAAACTCATAATGTCCATACCGGGTACGGAAAGCAGTCTTAGAGATGTCCTGCTCTTTAACCCGCAACTGGTGATAACCAGATCGCAAGTCAATCTTAGAGAATACTTTAGCACCCTGCAACTGATCGAATAAATCATCGATGCGAGGTAGCGGATAACGGTTCCGAATAGTTATACGGTTTAACTCCCAGTAATCGATACACAACCGCATAGACCCATCTTTCTTCTTTACAAAAAGTACAGGAGCACCCCATGGTGACACACTTGGACGAATAAATCCACAGTCCAATAACTCTTCTAGCTGTTCCTTTAACTCCTTGAGTTCCACCGGTGCCATCCGGTACGGAGCCTTAGAGATAGGCTCAGCGCCGGGAATCAGATCGATAGTAAATTCAACCTCTCTGGCCGGAGCAAGACCAGGAAGTTTTTCAGGGAAAACATCAGAAAATTCCCGAACAACATGAACAGTATTAATATCAGGACCTTCCGCAGAAGAATCTTTAACAGAGGCCAAATAACCTTGGCAACCATGAGATATGAGAGTCCTTGCTTTCAAAGCAGAGATAATTTTCACAGATTTTAAAGAGCGTGTTTCATGAAAGACAAATTCAGGCTGAGTTAGATCACCAAAAATTACTTTTCGAGCATGACATTCAATGGTGGCTCTATGAAAAGATAACCAATCCATGCCCAGAATAACGTCGAAATCAACCATGTCCAAAGGAAGCAGATTTGCCGAACGAATCCGGTCATCGAATCGTATAGGACAATTTACATATTCATGATCAATAAGAGTACTGAGTTTCATGGGAGTAGAGAGGGATACTTGATTACTTAGTGGTGTTGGTAATATTTTAAGTTTCTTAACCAGATTTAAAGATATAATCGAGTGTGTAGCTCCAGTATCAAAAAGTGTGAAAATAGCGTGATCACCAATATATAAAACGCCCGTAATCGTACCTGAAGACTGTGCCGCCTGATCCCGAGTCATAGAATATACACGGCCAGTGTTGGGTGGAGGGGGAGGTAGATAGTTCCCGGTTTTCTCCGGGTTTTGCTTGGGACAATCTTTCACACGGTGCTCTGTCGAACCACATCCAAAACAAGTCCCAGAAGCCCGACGACATGGTCCATTGTGGCGCTTGCCACACGTAGTACAAATAGGATAAGAATATGAACCCCCAGATGCACCTCCCTGAGAACTAGAACCCGGAGCCCTGCTCTGCTGATTACCCCTAACAGTCTGGTCTCTCCCCTGTTTCTGACTGGTGTTGCGTCCCGAGCGATCATCTCCCTGCCTAGGAGTGAACCTGGAATCCTGCCCTCTAGTATCCGACCTCTTCTGATCATAGTTCCTGCCAGCCTGACCCTGATGGTCGTATCGTCGATCCCCCTGACCACGAGAATCATAACTCCTGTCATTCCGGCCCTTAAAATCCCTGCTCTGACCCTGAGTCTGAATCTTGTCCCCATCTCTGTTCCTCTTATACCCAGATCCCTGATGAAATATCTCGATATTGCGAGCAGCGTCGCAACATTCTGCCGGGTCTCGAAACTCATCATTAAGTATGCGGTCTAGTACCCACCTAATACAATAGTAGAAGAAAAATGTATTAATGTCTATTGGTACCAACCATCAACTTAAATAGGTTACTAACCTCTTGAGTCCCCATTTGTATTGCCTAGCCTGCTGCTTAGAATCCCCAGCAAGCGGACCCACAAAACTCACTAATCTCTGAAACCGCTCCAGATACTGCCCAGCATTCTCAGAATCAAGCTGAGAGATAGTGTTGTACTCCCTAATGAACCTCTGCTGCTCGAAAACCGGGAAATACCGATTATAGAACGTGGTACGGAAATCAGCCCATGAACATCCAAGAACATATGCATCACCACCTTTAGCTTCTTTGTGCGCTTTCCACCAGTTGAGCGCGTCACCTTCTAGCTTGAACACAGCCAGACGAGTCTTGAACTCGTCCTCACAACCTAACACCTCGAACAGTTTCTCCATGTGGGTGATCCAGTCTTCTGCTGCATGAGGTGTAGCGGCAGAAGTGAAGGACAACGGCTTGAGTTTATTAAAACTCTCCAGCCACCCATTAATAGTAGTGGGTCGGCCCCCACCACCAGAAGAACTGCCAGCACCCCCAGATGAACCAGCCCCACCATTAATAAGCCGGTTGATCACCGCATCAGTGTTAAGGCCCGGTAACAAATTGGCTATAGCATTAGCCACCATAGCCTCCAGATTGGGGATTTCAGCATCTCCTCCACTGTTATACTCCTGATGACGAGTGTTAACCATCTATAGAATTACGAAGACGATTAGTAAGGTGAAACAAAATATGACAGAGCAGAATACGGAAAAGAGTACGCGAAAGGAAAACCTAATGTCTACCCAATCCTCACAGGTCAAAGGCCTAAGCCAACGGGTTTCGGAAACCTGTCTCTGATACCATAAATTGTAACACCCCAACCCGACAAGGGTAAAGATATCACAAATATATGGTTTCATATCAGAACAACATAGTATCCATAAACCAAAATAGCGGAAATCAATACATAATCCAACAATAAGTCAACATGACTTATATCCAAATTGAAAGGAAATAAAAGAAGTACATAAGTTCAATGCCCAAACGATGGCAACATAAAGTCTAAAGAAATCAAATGGTAGATAAGCTATAAAGAACAAGCTCCACTCAAGTGCACTCAACCCCAAAGCCTTGCCCAAACTCCTAGCTTAATTACCTTGCCGCGGGAAAAGAAAACGCGACTGAGCTACTAGAGCTCAGTGAACAGATATAACGTAACAAACAGTAGCATAGTGAATAATACATGAGTAAATGAGAATGGAAGCATGAGTACATGTAGAATACATGGTAAGAATACATGGTATCATAATGGAAAGGACAAAGGTGTATGGTAAAGGAAGGTCAGTAATCCACTACGAGCCCATAACATGAAATCATAATCATAATCATAATCATAGCCATAAACATGTAGAGGGGAGACCTCTTAGTATCCTGTAAATATGAGGGGTGTCCTCATCATGGGTTGGAGTAGCTAGCTCCCGGAGTGTGAAAGACGTGTATCGCACACACCATCAGTCACCATGAATATCATACATAACATAACATAACATGTACATGAACAAATCTAGGATGCATCCATACGCCCCGGTGGCCATAATCTGCCTCTACGTATAAACATAAACATGCAGGGACGGGACAGGTCATCACTCTCCTGCCCTAGAGTCATGCCATCGGTGCATCGACTGACATGGACATGAAACCCTCATGCCTAGTGAGTGGCTCGTAGCATCAAACTGAGGGTAAAGGTCAAGTATCATGAATCATGTTTTAAGTTTACTTGCATAGGTCAATATCATGTTTCATAAGTTCATAATCATGGTTCATAATCATGGTTCATAAGCAAAGGGGTCATAAGTACAGGTTCATGAATGAAAGGTTCATAATCATAAAAGGTTCAATATCATGGTGGTTCAATAATCGGAGGCACAATAAGAGAATGAAGGCCTCTTATCAAAGAAGCAGAATATCTGTACCTTATTGCTTGACAAGGATCACACTGAATAAGATGACAAATGCACAGGACTACCCCTCTTCACACCTAGAGGAGTAAAGACATGATTACTAAAGATCCCATTTCCATATTAAGTAACTTTCTATTTTTAGCAGGTTTCCATTTTTAGAAAGTTTCCTTATTTAGTAAGTTTCTATATTTAGTAATATTTCCATAATTATAAATTAGGTCAAGTTAATGTTATTTTACCCAAGTTACATTTTATACCCCTGAGGTTTCATAATTTACACCTTTAGCCCCTTAACTTTATGAAGTTACATTTTAGTCCTTAAAGTATCCGTATTAACATGTTAAGCCCCTTAGTTTTACCAATTTACATATTGTACTCTTAATTTAAATGTTGTACGATTCAAAACCCTTAGAATATAAGTTTTACAATTCAAGTCCCTCAAGTTACAAAGTTTACACATTTAGTCCTTACTTTATATAAATCAACCTTTAATTTATAACAATTTCATAATAGCCCCTTAAATTATCAAAATGACACATGGCACTTTAAATATGATTAAATACATGAATGACCCATAAGTTTCCCAAAATTACAAGTTTAGTCCCTCTACTTTATTTAATTATAAATCGATTTATAAACTTTAATATATATTCCAAAATAAACCCTTAAACATTTATTTTACATAAAAGGTCCTTCTCATAATATTTATACGACATAGCACAATATTTATAAAGTTCCAATAGTGACCCACAAGATTTTAAAATGACAATATCGACCCTTATAGTTTTAAAGTAAAATCGTATACTCTTCATTTTAATTTGAACAAGCCCTAGCCCATCCCAATAATTAAGTCATGATTACATATCAATTATTACACTAAAACAAACCCTAATTCATGCATAAAACCCTAGATCGATTTGTTCCATATTTTTCCCAAAATATTTTCTAAATCCGGTTTTAAACTTAATTCAAAAATAATTCTTTTGGGCCATGACAAATCGAATACACATTTTCCTCATGTTAACATAACCATATAATGTCCATAAAAATTACTCATGAGATTTCTTTCGATCGCATACATATATTTTGGATTTTAGGTTCGATTTATACAATTAGCTTACAAACGATTTAAAGATCATGCATGAGTCGACTTATATAATTTATATTGTGTTCTTAATGATCATAGAGTAAGGGAAAAATACCAAATCGAATGTTGGACGTGTAGATTAGGCGTATTATATTTGGACCTATCGAATATAGCGCTCGACACCAAGAATTTCACCACGATCACCACAGCCACTCCACAACCTTTTAATCATTTTTCACAGACCATACATGATGTGAGGGTCGTGAGAAAAATGGAAAATGAATTTTACATTGATCGAATTAATAAAAATGGAATTATTACCTATCGAGTGGAATAGAAGAGAAAAATTCGACAACTTGCAATCCCGACCTCGAAAATTCGAAAAGCTATTTTCCTAGGCTTCTTGAGATCCTTAAGAACACAGGAAAAATAGTGCCTCACTTCCAGAAATTCGGATGGATGAAGAGAGAATTATTTTGTGGATTAGGGTTTGATCGGTTTTAGGATTTTGGAAGAAAAGGATTGTGCAAGATATAAAATGTGGGTTGACCGAGTCTTAGGGGAGGTTTAATGACCAAAATTTCGGTATTATTGATTAGGCAAATAATGGCTTTGATTATCTCCATTAATTTCTTTTAATTTCCTTTAAATAACTTTTAATTAAATCATGAATTTGAATTTAAATAACATTAGGCGCCCAAGGGCATTTTAGTAATTTTCATGGCTTATATAAATGTTAAATGGAGTTGTTAAAAAATATTTGGGGTCATAATTTGTTCATTGTTAGAGGTTTGGAATTTATTTTGTGCTTTACATATGTTTTATTTAGATTTTAAATTCTCAGGGGCAATTTGGTCATTTTACATGTTATAGAATTTTAGGTATTACATTGGTGCTAGCTAAGATTAGCATTCGACATCTAGCTTAGTGTCGAAAAACAAGTTAAGCGACGTGTACGATTTTCTACGCCTAAAGGGAGTTTGTTGATTAGTGAAGTAACTCTCGAGTTGGGTACTCGGGGAGTGGAGTAGGGCGAAGAGGAGCTTCGTGACCGAACCACTATAAATCACCGTGTCCGGTTTGCGCCTTCTAACTTATCTCTTTACTTTCATTTCATTAGTTATCGCTTTATATTTATATTTGCATTGCATATGTGTTTGTGTGGCTTGTTGCTCATGTAGTGATTGATCATGTATGTTCCATGGTTTGATTGTGCATATGTTGTAGTTTACTATAGTCATCTCTAGATGCTATATACTCATTGTTGACACTCTTCATATTACGTCACACTTGATCGGGTGTTTGATACAAAAGTTTTAAGTTTTTAAATGGAAATGTATTCACCCCCCCTCTACGGTTTCCACAGTTTTCCCAGACCTACCCAGAAAGATGACTGCATAGACACCCAGAAAGTTTGCATCTGGAAACCACATGAGAACCATTTTGAAAAATTTATAAAACTTCTAGTAAGTCCCTTATATCCTAAATATTCTACCCGTAAAAGGAGACCTCCTAATTCCTCACCGTTTGAAAATTAAAATTCAAAAAAACCAGCTGAATTTCCAGACTCCTAAATTCAGGATTGACATCTAATGTTATAAAAATCAAAACGTCATCTTCTCTACCTCCAAAAATTATGAAATTTTATATGTAGATATTACACAACCTGAACTTAGTTTTAGGCTCAAGAATCATGCAAAAACACGTTGTCATCATCAATTTATACATCCATCAATCCGACCCAATTTCTGGACAGCATCACAAACAAAATTCTAACCCTAACCAACGCAAGATAAAACCTCTAACACATCCCCAATTATGTTTTAAGGATAAAACATACTTAATTACTTAGATTTTAATAAACCCTAATCCATCATGTGAGTTACATAATTAATAATAAGGAATGATGAGAAAAAATCGTTTACCCTTAGTATGCTTCAAAAAATTAGACTTGATTCTTGGTTTCTTGAATGTTTGGACAAATAGAAATGGAGGCTAGGGTTTTCTCCTTCCCTCTTCATTTTTTTTCTTGGAGATCGACATATGGGAGGGGAAGAAGCCGATCTTTTTTTTTAATGGATCTATTAAATTCTAGTTGGGCTTGTGGTGTATGGATTTAAATAAAAACTAAGCCCAAAACATTTTTTTTACCAATTGGCCCAATATTACATTTATATTACTATTTATTTATTTAACTTATGGTATAATTAAATTAGACAATTAAAATGTTAATCCGAATTCTAGGGCGTTATAATTCTTCCTCTCTAAAAAGAAAAATTTCGTCCTCGAAATTTGAAGTTGCAAAAGTTAGACGGAGACGTATCAATCACGAAAAGAAATGACAATAACTAGCCTCACGCTCGGAGAGGTTCTTCCAAAAGCATCTTCACAAACGAAATAGTTTTATTTCTCATGATCCGATCTTGACGCTCCAAAATAGCCTTAGGCTCTTCCATAACAGACAAATCATAACAAATCTCGATCCAACGAATACGAAACATATACATGACAGATGATATTTGTAATCTCACTAAGAGATACCTGAAAAACATATACACATGAGGCAAATATGGAGGTAGTGCTAAACGATGAAACTTCATCAACTCTATCCAGATTATGAACGAACTAAGGAACTGGCTAATAATCAGAGAAACACAAATCAAATTATCAACGTCTAAAGAATTTCATATTCGTACCGACGATCAACTAAGAACATATCGGAATATCAAAACGTATCAGAAGACATAACGGAATAGATAGAATAATCGCATGGATAAGAACGAATTTAAGGACTAACATATCGCGGACTAAATCTTACTTATATGCCAAAACGTCAAACTTTTTTGTACGGAAACATCATATGGAACACAAAAATTCCCGGTCTAAAATTTCAGAGTTTCTCTTTCACAATGATAGCTAATCCATTAGTCACTGTAATCAACTTCGGACCTTCAATAACAGCTCCCTGACCTAATTTAACTAAAAGGTGTTCTTAATCTCTATTCATACAAGCGCCGAAAGGAAAACTCTTGTCACTTGCATGCCATCTATCATAATGATCAAACACAACCAGAACTAACACTTGTCAAATTTCCTGCTCAACACATCTTCCAAGCTCGAATAGCTGTTCTGCTTATCCATTGGTTTGGCGGTTCAAAGCATTACTAAACTTGAGTCTGGTTCCTCAAGCCTTCAGTAGCACTTCCTAGGAATGTGATGTAGAAACTCGAATCTCTGACACGATCACCGTAGGTGCGCCATGTAGCTTGAATAATCTTCTGTCGAAAGAAATCACTGCCAATCTTCCAAGTGAGCCGACCTAGTCAAATGATCCACTACAACTCAATTCAGGTTGTCCTTCCTAAATATGCGCGAAAATCTTGTTATAAAGTTTCCTAAAAGTTTAATCCCACATCCACATACGAATATTCAAAATTAAGGAAAACAACTTATACGCTGATGCTGAATCATAACCTATTGTCACGCTAAACACTTCTCCACCAAGGCAGTCATAACCATCTTCATACCATTCCATCGAAATTTTCTTCTTCAAGTCTCTGTATAATATTACAACTAAGATGGATAAAGCAAATAGAATTGTGTGCTTCAATCAAAACCGCTTCCTTCAAGTCTTCTAACACACATCATCTTCCACCGTCTTGCTCCTGAGCTCCCTTATGTCTGTCACCAATCACTCCAAAGTCATGCATTGGATAGTTCACCTCCTATGGTTCTAGCTATATTGATGCATAGCCGATAATCTTCCCGTGTTGCATAAGGACATAGCTAAGTCTCCTTCTTGAGTAGAAACAAATCTCTTTTCAGCTTCTCAAAATTCTCCTCTCATTCTTCATCCCAATCCAAAATTTACTCTTCGAGAATATAACATATAGCTTCTTCTGTCGTAGAAATTCCAACACAGAATACGAAGATGATTTCCGTGTTTCTCTTTCGTCTCTGAATATACCAATATGTCATACTATGACAATTTGTCCAAGTATTCATGAAAGGCACGATTTATCAAGTTCATAGGAACAGTCGGAGCAGTAGCCAATACAATTGGCATCACCACACTCATAGAGATCATAACGAATACGAAAAGCAATTTTAAGAACATCTTGCACGTAACTGAAGATAATTAGATCTTAATTCAATCATTGAGAAAATTCACACCCAGAAATTGATAAGACAAAACGTTGATTGGAGGTAACAGATAACGATTCTAACCACAATACGATTTAGCTTCCCGAGATCCATACACAACTTCATGCTATCATCATTCTTCCTTACGAATAGAACTAGAGTACACCACCGATACACACTCAGACGGGTAAAACCACTTCTAACAGCTGGTCCTTCAATTCTTTCCATTCAACTAATGACATAAAACACGGAGTTTCAGAATTGGGAAAAACGTTGCTCTTATAGGGATAGAGTTTCTGAATCAAACAACTTACTAATCTCAGGCACTGCTCAAGACATCCTATGATTCCAATAAGTTCAAGTTATATGATGTAACTATTATCACGTTGGCCAGGCGTCATAATACTTGCATCATATACACATGCCTTTATTGCAATCACAGTCTACCTCGAGTCATGACAAAACAAATTCTCATAACCAGATCAAACATCTTCTCAATCAGATGGGAATCTTGATTGTTAAACCAAGAACACACTGTGAAATTTCAAATGACTGAATAACTCTCAAGGCGAGTTCATCAAACGAAGTATCTTCACAACCGCGAGGGATCAACGTACGAGTTTTTAAAACAGAGGTGATCATAATTATTTACCAGGTTCGAAACCATGGTATAGAATTTTGAGTTTCTCAAATCACCAAAGATGAAAAATCTAATATGACTGTTGTTAGCATCTCGATGCTCAGTCAACAAATCCATATTCAGAATAATATCGAACCAAACATTCCCAAAGGAAACAGATTAGCATAACGAAACTTATCTTCAAATATCCTCAATACGTACTGGACAATTCCGATACTCGTGACGGATAATCACAAGATTTCTCATAGGAATAGAAATGAGTATAGCAGATTCTAATAGTGCAGAGGGAACCTTAATATGCTTAGCGAAAGCAAGGGAAACCACAGAATGTGTTGATCACATCGGATTCATACATATACGAATTCTCTGAACGAACGAAAAGGTATCTAAACGAATAATAAACAAATCGGAGATCGAATTTTGAAATAATGCGGTCACATCAGAAAGTGAGACCTGTAAGGCATTACAACAAAATTCTCAAAGCATTCTAAACTTATTAGATCACTAAGCTTATGTTGCGTATCCTAATAAATTTTCTAAATCTCCGGAACAAATGATCTTATAAGGCTTAGCTTAAAGCAGAGGCATAAATCAGAGTGATGCAGAAGAAAGATATCTAACAAACGCCATATCGCATAATCTACCCAATCCTCACTGGTCATTACTAAAGTTTCTACAAGGGAAACCTAAGGCAAAGTTTCAAAAGTTGTTCCATAAGCTCCTACAGTGCAAACCTAAGGGTCCAAATCTTCACAAGCCATAACTTATGTACTACAAGTCGCAGCCTGGGCTCTGATACCATAATTGTCACACCCCAACCCGTCAAAGGCTAAGATGCTACATTATGGTGTCAATCAGAACATATAAACGCAAGCGGAAGACTTATAAACATAATAATTACAAGGTATTCTAACGATAGAAACGGAATACTAACTCTATACATAAAAATTTCCAAAACTGAAATACAACTCCAAGCTCTAATCTAACTGAAGATAAATCAAAATCTAATCCAAGAGCAAATGGGTATCTATCGTCAGGGTGGTCCACTAAGGCTCTTATGCACTCTTCACTCAATCCCAGCTTCCAACTTAAAACCTGCCGCAGGAAAAGAAAAGCGGCTGAGCTTAAAAAGCCCAGTGAACAGATATATATAACAAACGAATCATCAAATCATATATAAGTATAGAAAAAGGAACATCAGCTTCTGCTGAAACGAATATCATCTGTCAAAAGAATGAGAGATCAAGATCATCTGAACAAATATCATAAGCCAAATGAAATAAGATAATACGAATCAAATGGATCAAATGCATAAATATCATGAGTCAGAATAGCTCTAAGAGTCAAATAATAACAATAACGGCAACGAACGCGTCCAAACGAGCCACTCGAACGGACCAAAGATACCTAACAGATAGCCACGAGCCTGTCTAAATGAGCCACTCGAATAGATCACATAATCACATATACCTATCATATCTAAGTGTACGGAGAGGGGAGGCCTCTAAGTACCAAATAGTGAGTGGGGTGTAGGGCACACACAGCCAGTCACCAAACAAATCATATCACATATCATATCATATAAGCCTAGGATGCATCCATACACCCCCCACAAAACAAATCATATACGTACCATGTACTAGACAAGTATACGCATATATCAAAATGGCCAAGAGATCTCACATCATATCATATCATATCATAACAAATGGGGACGTCGTGGATCAATCACACCTCCACAGAAAGTGTCATGCCATCGGTGCCTCAATGACATGGCCATGGTACCTCCATGGCTAGTTAGCTCGGGTGACTATCAGAACAAAGCATATCATAACATCATATCAAAGGGAATCATAGCAATGACATATATCAACTGAATCACAACAAAGGATCATAGCGATTGAATCATGTCAAGCTCATATCAAAGAATTATATCAAGGATCATGTCAAAGATCATAGCACCTCAAAGCAAACGAATCATATCATATCGAATCAAATGAATCAAGTCAAGGATCGAAAGTCATGAGAAAAGACACCCATACTGAGAAAGGGTAGAATATCTGTACCTTAATCCGCAAATGAAACCATATCACAAAGATCGAAAGTTACTCCTTCTTCAGCGAATCTACACGAATTAATGACCATCTTATTATTTAAGAACTATTTCATAATTTATTACTGATTCATCACATGTTGTTGAGTAGAGTAATGATGAGTGTGTAAATACTCATCATTTTTGTCCCATCTGAACTGCAAAAACATTTAAAAACACTCAGAAATGCTTCAAAATACAGAAAATATCCTTGGATTGTGTTTTTATCTTTTTCATGTGCAAAAGGATTGAAAACAGTTGAAAAATGAGCAAACTTTGCATAATTGGTAGTTTTAGTCCCAGAACTTTCAAAGACTGGCAGCCTTGGTCCCTGGAATTTTAGAAAGTTCAACTTTGGTCCTTACAAGTTTACACTTTTAAACTTTAATCCCAGCCTAAATCCTAAGCCCAACTACAAACAAAACCTACCTTGGTATTTATACCAGGGTCAAACCCGGTCAAACTCCCCCTTCACCCTCACCATTCCCTCCACCTCACTGGTAAACCAAAACCACCCTCCACATCTCTGGTTTTCTCTACCACCTCACCCCCAGCTCACTACCTACTATCTCATTTGTCCCCTCCACCAACATAACCTTCCAAACTTCTTTAATTGCTCAAAATCTGCTTCACGTTACCACTTGGACTTTTGGCGCCAAAAGCAATTTCAATGGCCAAGATGAGTTGCAGTGATTTAAAGGCTCAGATTATTGATGGGATTTGCTCAGAGACTCAAGTGGGACTCAAAAAGTCTATAAAGAAGGAGAGAAGATGCAGAGTGAAATGTATGTAATATGGTTTTATTTTTAACATGTCGTACTTAATTTAATTTACTTTCCAGTTGTACTCTTTACTTAAAAAGTGTTGTAATCAGTTTAATTTGTGTAATTTAAACTATCTTTGCCATTAATTTCAAGTTACCTTTTACGAATTCAGTTTTGGCGTTTTTAAGTAAATTTGACAAATTTACTTAATTATTGTTGAATGTTGTTAAAACTTGTTCCATTAAGCTCCTATAAGCTCACTTATGGAAATTCAAAAATCAGTTGAGATGATGAAGAAGACTTGGAGCAAGGTTTATTCTGGATTGCCTTAGGTTTAGAGCTTCATGGGAAGCTTAGGATAGGAGGAAACATGTTGGTTCTTTGTTTTTGAGCACACAGGATCTTTGTAAGAAATTCTCATTTTTAGCCTTTGTACTGTAGCATTGCTTATTTATAGCTTATCTTAGTTTGTTTGTGCTTAATAGTGGTATTTAGAAGTATTTGTGTTCATTTGATGGTCATATAAGGCTCAGCTTATCTGAGTACTTATTTTCATCTTAAAATCTGACCATTAGGGTTATATTAAAGTAGTAAATCAGTGGCAACAAGAATCCTAGCTTAAACTTAGCCTTTGCTTTTGAAAAAGCATAACAGACCCCTTTAAGGGCTGTTTGGGTTAAAAAACTGAAAACGGGTCAAAATGGTTTAATACTGTTCATGTGCCTTTTTGATAGGTTTGATATAGCTTAATATGAGTTAGATAAGCAGTCTATAGGGTAACTTGAGTTCATTTGGAAGATTTCATAGCTTTGGGTTGATTTTGTAGATATTTAAGAAAAATCTTATCATTAGAGCTTAATATAGCTATAAGCTAGTTTGATGTTTTTTTTTTTTAGATCTTTGTGTTCATTTTAGTCTAATATCTGTAGTGGTTTAGTGCCCTTAAGGCCTTGTTCGAAGATAAGCCTAATTCAGTCCACATTAGTGTAACAGTATGCATTTTTGGATTTTTTCATTCTGCAGCAAATTTCTTTTATTTTTCATTTCTTCATCTTAAGTCCAATTCATCTAAAATTTGGTACGCATAGAGTTTGCTGGCTTGTGTAATTGGTCATATTTTTAGTTTATTTTTAATAATTTTTTTAACTGCTTTTTATAGGCTCGAAAAAGCCTATATTTGCCCTGCACCAAGAGTAGATCAGCAGACTTTTGACTTATTTGAGCTTTGTTCAATGCTTATTTGTACTTCTTGTGGCTTATTTATGTGGCATATTGCTTATTGTTGGTTGTGTAGCTTATTTCAGTCTCTATTCTGCTTATTTGATAGCTTTTAATTAGTACTTTTTCTTTAACTTGCCCTGAGCACAGTTATATAAGTAATATTCATAAGCTTGCATAATCTTCATTATTTAGAATTAGCTTGTGTGAATTGTTGCGTTGTGAAGCCCTTCTGGCTAGCTTGATTTGCATGCTTTCACTTTTCCCTTTATTAGCTTATTTAACTAACTTATCATGCTCTCATATTTGCTCAAACTTGCTCGCTACACTGAGTCATCAGTGTAGGTGAGCCAATTTCATAAGCTCATAAAAAGCCTTCCTCTGATCAATCACTTGTGAGATTTGGTTCCTTGTGAAGCTTATCCACCACACTAATTTGTTCAGAGTTTGTTGTTCATTTTCAAGCTTATTCTATAAGCCTGCTAGTGGCTTTTATCTTGTCCCATTCACTGCAAACACAGAGTAATCAGTGTGTTTGTGGCTATTTCACAAACCCTTCAATAGCTCACTAGTGGTCCCCACAGTGTAAGCTTTGGCTTTTTGGAAAGTCCACCAGCTCAGCTTGCTACTTTAGTCATTTATTTGTGCTTATCAGCTTATTTCATAAGCTTATTTTGCCCTTAAAGTTGACTGCAGGCCTGAGTGGTTGACTGTGGTGATTAGTGAGTACTTATTTGCTTATTCCAAGCTTATCAGTGCTTATTTCTTGTTCCTCTAGTTTTATTCCAGTACCTTTTACTCATTTCCATCTTATTTTACCTTTGTCTTCCTTTGTTAAGCTTATTTGGTAGCTTAGTTGAGCTTGAATCATCAAATTAAGCCAAAATCTCAGCTGATAAGCTCAATAAGCTCAAATCTGCTTATTTTTAAGTTTTAAATTTCTTGTCTTTATTAAAGTTGCTTAAAATCAGTAGTATAATAGGTTTGTAAATTAAAAATCAAGAAAAATCAAATATAAAATAAGTGATAGCTTCTATTTAAGCCATTTGGCTGCTCATTGCTTTTCTAGTGACGGCCTGGGCTATTTAGTTTTTTGAGTTGAATTAGGTTTTAGGTCTATTACACTTACTGAGCTTTTTGGTGCATTCTAGTGCTTATTTGCTTATTTGAGTGTTATTTAACTGCTTATTTGCCCAATTCAGCTTATTAGTGGCTTATCTAACTTTTTAATATTTTTCCTAGCATTCTGCTTCATATAGTATTTATAGAAAAAATTTCATATTTATTACTTTTCATTTAGTATTCATAATAATTTAATTAGTTTAAATAGTTATTAATTAGTTTTTAATTAATAATAATTAATTAAATAGTCATATAAATAATTTTAATTTTCCAATAATTTTCTTTTATTATTAGGATTCCAAAGATATAAATTTCACATCCGTGGGATTTGTATTGATAAGAATTCACTTTTTATTTCGTTCAGTTACGTAAATTTAAATTAAACGTACGCGTTTTTAAGTTTTAAACGTTTCTAAGTATTTGTCCTTCACATACTTGTTCTATTAGCTTTATTTCATATTTTCTTACATTTCCTTAGTGTAAAACACTCATAACCCTTTCCTGTTCATAATCACCCGATCATAAATTCGTTGTATTACAGATTTCACACCTCGCTGGGACTTAACGACCCGGGGATACTCTGTACTCCTTGGTTAGTTGTCCTTAAGCTGTTTGACCTTGTTGACCAATATCCTTTGTCGATATAAGTTGACCGTTTGAGGCCAATCAAATTTTGGCACCGCTGCCGGGGAGGTGTGCTGCGTAGAACGAATTTGAAGTATCAGTGATTGTTGAATATACACCCATTGTATATTTACCATCTTTGTCCATATTCCCTTATTTTCATATAAAACCAAAATAATCGTAAAGTTAATTCGTTTGACGGATCGATTACCAAAAACATTTTTATTCAAGTTTTCAACGAACAAAAAAAAAAAAAAAAACCCAAAAATATTCATCTTTACCCTCTTACCCTTTTTGATTCTTTATCCCTTTACCCTCTATCCGTTTGATTCTAACTTCTTATACCTTCTATTTTATGGCATCTCTCGGCTACAAATGTTTTCATTGCAAAAGCCTGATGCATTTGTGAAAAATGTGGAAATAACTGTAGCAGCGGATATTGTACTATGTGCAACAGGTTCATAAATCCGAATTCTCTTAATAACTCACCAAAATTTTCTAACGACCCTCCTCAGACATCTTTGTTCGATCAACTTCATTGTTTTAGTTGTGGAGATCCGTTAGGAGATGGTTCACTTTGTGAACGGTGTTTTTGCAAGGAATGTGAATTTAGTCGTGGACTTTGTATGTGTGATGCTTTAATAGCTGAACCTACATTCACCTCTGATTATGTTCCATGTAACAATCATGAATTTGGTTTTGACCACAATCCACATGAATCACAGTCACATCAGTTTCATTGGTGTGACTACTGTGGGGGTTCACATTTCAGTTCTGATTGTCCTACTAGGAACACACCTGTCTGTGAGTGTGTTCCTGATGACAATTCTGACAAAGATATTCCTCAAAACATTCTCCTTGGTCTTCTGGATGTATTAAAAGGATTGAAGGAATCTAAACATGCCCAAGAAAATCCTCATGCTGATAATCAATGTCAACCTTTCGGTTTTGACACATCCACACCCGCACAATTTCCACTCATTCAATATTCTCGTGATAAATCTATCGCGGAATTACTTGAAGATGGACATGCTGCTAAAAACGGAGGAAGCATGGATGAATTACTAGCCGAACAACGAGCAGCTAGAGCACGTGCCAATTTCCGCAATGCTGCTCTTATCGATGACGATGATGACAGTGATGATGAAGATATCGTTGATATTCTTCAAAAAGATTCATCAAGTTCATCAGTTGAGATTCCTTTCGTGGAAATACAGGGAGAAAAGTCTATGGAGGAATTACTAGCAGAAGAACAAATGAAAATTGTAAAATCCATGTGTGCTAGTCTTTCTCAACTCCCTCAGTCTACTGTTATCACACCCGAAGTTCCCACTAATTCTCTTATTATGGGGGACGAGCATCTTGACACTATTCCTAAAAAGGAATCGGACGAATTCATAAATTCTAGTGTTGAGAACCTTGTCCCATCCCAAGTGAGTCACAGGGAATTCCTGATCATGTGTGTGATATCCCTCCTCCTCTTGAGTGTTCAAAAGATTATGTTGAGATGTTCTCTGATTCCACTAATGACGATACTTTATCATGTGGAGACATCATTTATATGGAGGAATTACCTTCTGAGCTTGTCAGCTTAGAAGAAGAGAATGATGAAGAAATAATCAAAGACGAAACTCTTCGTGAAACATTATTAAATGTTAATCTTCTCATTTCTAAAATCGAGGCTTTCAATGAAAAATCCATTTCATCTCCTATCCCCATAAAGGATAGTGACCTGTTTTCCGATGACTCTATACCAGAATTTGAAGCCTTCCATTTTGATCATATGGGAGAGAAGACTAGTGGCAGAGCCACTTCTCATTCTCATATTTCTCTCCCCAAATATGAATCATTTGCCTTCGAGGAGTTCTCCGATGAACTCACTCATATCATATCTCCGCCGGAGTATGATAACTTCTACTTTGATCTTGACAAAGATTATCTTTATGTCCCGGAGGGAAATATTCTCAACACTGAGAATTTGCTTGATATCAAAATCCCATACCTCCCACCCAGAATATGTCTTGATCAGCCGAGCTTAAATAATGAGATTCATGATGTGGAAATCATGAATTCTCCTTTTGAGGATGAACATCTTGTCATGATTTTTATCATGACCTTCTTCCTTTTCTTCACATATGGTGTGTCCTATCCTCTTCTTCACTCATTCGGGAGTGAGGATACTATCTTTGACCCCGGCATTTCCATTTACCATTCTTTTTGAGCCGGGTACTTATCTCATCGGTGTGGAACTTTCACGAACTTCAATGTTTATCGAAACATTTTGAATGAAAGTCCGATGGAGATGGTTTCTTCCACTTGCTTCCCCATGAACCAATGAATGCGGGGTCGAGTCAAGCTAAGTGACTCGGTGAACAAAAATATTAGCACACCATATCGATTTTCACCCATATTTCTGTCTTCTTTCTCTTTTCTAACACCTAAGTGTGGGGGAGTTGCCCCTGCTGTTGTATATCATATTAAAAAATAATAATAATAATAATAATAATAATAATAATAATAATAATAATAATAATAATAATAATAATAATAATAATAATAATAATAATAATAATAATAATAATAATAATAATAATAATAATAATAATAATAATAATAATTGTTGTGTTCCCACGCTTGGCTAGTAGTATTACCCTTTTACGTTCTAAGTGTCGGCTTAATAGCCGGTACTTTGAATATTGAGGGCAATATTCAATTCTAAGTGTGGGGGGGAATTCTGGCGAATTTGATCAAATGTGTACCTTCTAGTGCCCTAGTTCCCCCGTTTTGGCTAAAATTTTAAAATTTTTTCATTTGGTGGAAGTGCTTTGCACTAACACAACAAATGGTTATCAGTCCACCATGTCTAACCCACATAAGGACTGGCTAATCCGAGAGCAAACGGCTCTAGGTAAAGATATCTCAAATCCGTTTATGGCTGACAATTTGCCAAAAATTGTATGGTATTCAACTCGCCATATCTTTGATAGTGAAGAGTTGGCTAGCCCACAAGGTTATGGCTTGTGGTAAAGGCAGTAGAAAACCATAATTGGTAATCAACTCACCAAGATGATAACTGTATTCTATCAAAGAGTTGGCTAGTCCAAAAGCAAACGGCTTTTGGTAAAGACAAATCAAATCCGTTGACAGCTGATGATTTGCTTAAAATCATTTGGTTATCAATGTACCATAGTGTCATACTAAAACATTGGCTACTCCAGAAGTAATGGCTATCTGGTAAAGAGACATAAAATCCATTAAATTTTTAAAAAGGATTGCTAGGGACTAGCAATAGTTTAGTTTGGGGGATTGATGAGTGTGTAAATACTCATCATTTTTGTCCCATCTGAACTGCAAAAAATATTTAAAAACACTCAGAAATGCTTCAAAATACAGAAAATATCCTTGGATTGTGTTTTTATCTGTTTCATGTGCAAAAGGATTGAAAACAGTTGAAAAATGAGCAAAGTTTGCATAATTGGCAGTTTCAGTCCCTGAACTTTCAAAGACTGGCAGCCTTGGTCCCTGGAATTTTAGAAAGTTCAACTTTGGTCCTTACAAGTTTACACTTTTAAACTTTAATCCCAGCCTAAATCCTAAGCCCAACTACAAACAAAACCTACCCTAGTATTTATACCAGGGTCAAACCCGGTCAAACTCCCCCTTCACCCTCACCATTCCCTCCACCTCACTGGTAAACCAAAACCACCCTCCACATCTCTGGTTTTCTCTACCAACTCACCCCCAGCTCACTACCTACTATCTCATTTGTCCCCTCCACCAACATAACCTTCCAAACTTCTTTAATTGCTCAAAATCTGCTTCACGTTACCACTTGGACTTTTGGCGCCAAAAGCAATTTCAATGGCCAAGATGAGTTGCAGTGATTCAAAGGCTCAGATTATTGATGGGATTTGCTCAGAGGCTCAAGTGGGACTCAAAAAGTCTATAAAGAAGGAGAGAATAAGCAGAGTGAAATGTATGTAATATAGTTTTATTTTTAACATGTCGTACTTAGTTTAATTTACTTTCCAGTTGTACTCTTTACTTAAAAAGTGTTGTAATCAGTTTAATTTGTGTAATTTAAACTATCTTTGCCATTAATTTCAAGTTACCTTTTACAAATTCAGTTTTGGCGTTTTTAAGTAAATTTGACAAATTTTCTTAATTATTGTTGAATGTTGTTAAAACTTGTTCCATTAAGCTCCTATAAGCTCACTTATGGAAATTCAAAAATCAGTTGAGATGATGAAGAATACTTGGAGCAAGGTTTATTCTGGATTGCCTTGGGTTTAGAGCTTCATGGGAAGCTTAGGACAGGAGGAAACATGTTGGTTCTTTGTTTTTGAGCACACAGGATCTTTGTAAGAAATTCTCATTTTTAGCCTTTGTACTATAGCATTGCTTATTTATAGCTTATCTTAGTTTGTTTGTGCTTAATAGTGGTATTTAGAAGTATTTGTGTTCATTTGATGGTTTAATATAGCAATTGTTTCAATTTTCTTAAAGATTTTAAAAAAGCCAAAAATAGGTCATATAAGGCTCAGCTTATCTGAGTACTTATTTTCATCTAAAAATCTGACCATTAGGGTTATATTAAAGTAGTAAATTAGTGGCAACAAGAATCCTAGCTTAAACTTAGCCTTTGCTTTTGAAAAAGCATAACAGACCCCTTTAAAGGCTGTTTGGGTTAAAAAACTGAAAACGGGTCAAAATGGTTTAATACTGTTCATGTGCCTTTTTGATAGGTTTGATATAGCTTAATATGAGTTAGATAAGCAGTCTATAGGGTAACTTGAGTTCATTTGGAAGATTTCATAGCTTTGGGTTGATTTTGTAGATATTTAAGAAAAATCTTATCATTAGAGCTTAATATAGCTATAAGCTAGTTTGATTTTTTTTTTATATCCTTGTGTTCATTTTAGTCTAATATCAGTAGTGGTTTAGTGCCCTTAAGGCCTTGTTCAAAGATAAGCCTAATTCAGTCCACATTAGTGTAACAGTATGCATTTTCGGATTTTTTCATTCTGCAGCAAATTTCTTTTATTTTTCATTTCTTCATCTTAAGTCCAATTCATCTAAAATTTGGTACGCATAGAGTTTGCTGGCTTGTGTAATTGGTCATATTTTTAGTTTATTTTTAATAATTTTTTTAACTGCTTTTTATAGGCTCGAAAAAGCCTATATTTGCCCTGCACCAAGAGTAGATCAGCAGACTTTTGACTTATTTGAGCTTTGTTCAATGCTTATTTGTACTTCTTGTGGCTTATTTAGGTGGCATATTAGCTTATTGTTGGTTGTGTAGCTTATTTCAGTCTCTATTCTGCTTATTTGATAGCTTTTAATTAGTACTTTTTCTTAAACTTGCCCTGAGCATAGTTATATAAGTAATATTCATAAGCTTGCATAATCTTCATTATTTAGAATTAGCTTGTTGAATTGTTGCGTTGTGAAGCCCTTCTGGCTAGCTTGATTTGCATGCTTTCACTTTTCCCTTTATTAGCTTATTTAACTGCTTATCATGCTCTCATATTTGCTCAAACTTGCTCGCTACACTGAGTCATCAGTGTAGGTGAGCCAATTTCATAAGCTCATAAAAAGCCTTCCTCTGATCAATCACTTGTGAGATTTGGTTCCTTGTGAAGCTTATCCACCACACTAATTTGTTCAGAGTTTGTTGTTCATTTTCAAGCTTATTTTATAAGCCTGCTAGTGGCTTTTATCTTGTCCCATTCACTGCAAACACTGAGTAATCAGTGTGTTTGTGGCTTTTTCACAAGCCCTTCAATAGCTCACTAGTGGTCCCCACAGTGTAAGCTTTGGCTTTTTGGAAAGTCCACCAGCTCAGCTTGCTACTTTAGTCATTTATTTGTGCTTATCAGCTTATTCCATAAGCTTATTTTGCCCTTAAAGTTGACTGCAGGCCTGAGTGGTTGACTGTGGTGATTAGTAAGTACTTATTTGCTTATTCCAAGCTTATCAGTGCTTATTTCTTGTTCCTCTAGTTTTATTCCAGTACCTTTTACTCATTTCCATCTTATTTTACCTTTGTCTTCCTTTGTTAAGCTTATTTGGTAGCTTAGTTGAGCTTGAATCATCAAATTAAGCCAAAATCTCAGCTGATAAGCTCAATAAGCTCAAATCTACTTATTTCTAAGTTTTAAATTTCTTGTCTTTATTAAAGTTGCTTAAAATCAGTAGTATAATAGGTTTGTAAATTAAAAATCAAGAAAAATCAAATATAAAATAAGTGATAGCTTCTATTTAAGCCATTTGGCTGCTCATTGCTTTTCTAGTTGACGGCCTGGGCTTATTTTAGTTTTTTGAGTTGAATTAGGTTTGTTTAGGTCTATTACACTATACCTGAGCTTTTGGTGCATTCTAGTGCTTATTTGCTTATTTGAAGTGCTTATTTAAACTGCTTATTTGCCCAATTCAGCTTATTAGTGGGCTTATCTAACTTTTTATATTTTTCCTAGTATTCTGCTATCATATAGTATTTATAGAAAAAAATTCATATTTATTACTTTTCATTTAGTATTCATAATAATTTAAATTAGTTTAAATAGTTATTAATTAGTTTTTAATTAATAATAATTAATTAAATAGTCATATAAATAATTTTAATTTTCCAATAATTTTCTTTTATTATTAGGATTCCAAAGATATAAATTTCACATCCGTGGGATTTGTATTGATAAGAATTCACTTTTTATTTCGTTCAGTTACGTAAATTTAAATTAAACGTACGCGTTTTTAAGTTTTAAACGTTTCTAAGTATTTGTCCTTCACATACTTGTTCTATTAGCTTTATTTCATATTTTCTTACATTTCCTTAGTGTAAAACACTCATAACCCTTTCCTGTTCATAATCACCCGATCACAGATTCGTTGTATTACAGATTTCACACCTCGTTGGGACTTAACGACCCGGGGATACTCTGTACTCCTTGGTTAGTTGTCCTTAAGCTGTTTGACCTTGTTGACCAATATCCTTGGTCGATATAAGTTGACCGTTTGAGGCCAATCAAGTAACATATTAGGGTTTCCTTCTATTTTTAGAAACTTTCCATTTTTAGTAACCTTCCATATTTAGTAACTTTCCATAATTTGTAACTTTCCATAATTAGTAACTTTCCATAATTAGTAACTTTCCCAAATTAGTAACTTTTCATAATTAGAAACTTTCCTAAATTAGCAAGTTTCCATCATTAGTAAGTTTCCAAATTCGGTAAGTTTCCAACCTCGGGCCACATTTCACAATTTAACAACTTAGGGTTTCGTTATCGAAAATTAGATTAACATATGACCAAAAGTATCCGCATTAACATGAAAAAGTAGGTTAACACATGTTTAAGAGTATCCGAATTAAGGTTACAATGATACTTAGGTCAAAACACATTCAATGGGTTGAGGTTATACTAAATTCTTAACTTGAAAGATGGTTTAGATTTTTATCACATTCTGGTCCCGATATTATGAATCTTTAAATCATACTTAAGTGTCTACTGGGAAGTTAAGATTTTTATCACAGATACGTAAACATGTTTAGAACCTACTGTAATTTTATTAGATTTTATTTCAAAGTGATAATACCCTTTCAAAAATCGTTTTCCCAGACCTGCCCAGAAAGATGACTGCACAGACACCCAGAAAGTTTACATCTAGAAACCACATGAGAACCATTTAGAAAAATTTATTAAAATTCCAGTAAGTCCCTTATATCCTAGATATTCTACCCGAAAAAGGAGACCTCCTAATTCCTTACCGTTTGAAAATTAAAATTTAAAAACACCAGCTGAATTTCCAGACTCCTAAATTCAGGATTGACATCTAATGTTATAAAAATCAAAACGTCATCTTCTCCACCTCCAAAAATTATGAAATTTTATATTTAAATAGTACACAACCTGAACTTAGTGTTAGGCTCAAGAATCATGCAAAAATACGTTGTCATCATCAATTTATACATCGATCAATCCGACCCAATTTCTGGACAGCATCACAAACAAAATTCTATCCCTAACCAACGCAAGATAAAACCTCTAACACATCCCTAATTATGTTTTAAGGATCAAACATACTTAATTACTGAGATTTTAATAAACCCTAATCCATCATGAGAGTTACATAATTAATAATAAGGAATGATGAGAAAAAATCGTTTACCCTTAGTATGCTTCGAAAAATTAGACTTGATTCTTGGTTTCTTGAATATTTGGACAAATAGAAATGGAGGCTAGGGTTTTCTCCTTCCTTCTTCATTTTTTTCCTGGAGATCGACATATGGGAGGGGAAGAAGCCAATCTTTTTTTTAATGGATCTATTAAATTCTAGTTGGGCTTGTGGTGTATGGATTTAAATAAAAACTAAGCCCAAAACAATTTTTTTTAACCAATTGGCCCAATATTACATTTATATTACTATTTATTTATTTAACTTATGGTATAATTAAAGTAGACAATTAAAATGTTAATCCGAATTCTAGGGCGTTATACTAACTTAGTAAGCACTAACAAAATGGACGTGAAAAGTGCATCCTCAAATGGTTTTGTCAACAAGGAGGTATATGTAGTACAACCTCCGGGACTTGTTGATCTATAAAAACCATATCATGTTTATATATTCAAGAAAGCACTCTATGATCTTAAACAAGCCTCCTAAGCTTGGTACGACATATTAAAGGCTTTCTTACTTAAACATGAATATACCATGTGAATGGTTGACAACATACTTTTCACAAAGAAACGAAATTCACATCCCATCATTGCTCAAATACTTGTCGACGACAATTATATTAGACTCAACTTATCCAGAAATGTACAATGATCATTCAAAGATCATGCGTTACAAGTTTGAGATGAGCATGATGAGTGAATTAAGTCTCTTCCCTTGCCCTCATATAATAGTATTTGAAGATTGTATCTTCTTAAATCTAAGTATACTAATATATATACATATATATACACACAACACACACACATATATATATATATATATTATATATATATATATTATATATAAGAAATTTAACTTAGAAATATATTAAACAAATAAATACGCCTATGTCCACGGAGACGAATCTCACAAGAGACGATGAAGGTGAGTACGCGGATAGTGCTAAGTTAGGGGCATGATAGGTAACTTACTCTATCTAACGGAAAGTAGGCCCGATATCATGTCTAGTGTCTTCCCTTGTGCTCGCTTGTAAGAAGGATCCCAAAATTTCTTACCTTGAAGCGGTTAAGTGTATCTTCCGATGCATTAAAGGTACTATACACTTGGGATTGTACTATCTCAAGGGGATTGGTGTAGAAACTATTGTCTATACCAACTCTGATAATGTGGATTGAAAAAGTAAGAGTGACGTTTGTACCGTCATGGGTTGTTGTCAAACTTCTTGGTTCTCCAAGAAACAAACGACTCTTGCTATCTCCACGATCGAAGCCGAATTTGTAAGTGCCGAAAAGGCATGACAGCAAGCACTATGGATGAAACAAGCTCTAATCGACTGCGACATCTATCTCAACGACATTCCTATGAAGCGCGACAACCGAGGTGCAAATTGACTTGACCAAGAACCCCGTGGAATGCTCATGTACGAAGCACATCGAAGTATGTCATCTCCTCCGTCACGATAATGCCCAAAGAGAAAAAATTTCTATCGAAAAGTTTCTCTCAAAGGACAACATCGTCGATATCCCAACCAAACCTCTCAAACGAGAATCCTTTAACTATCTTCGTCTAGGTCTAGGAATGATGGAACACATTCTGTGAATCTCACAATTCCCATGTGTTCAAATGCGTCCTTTAAATCCCTCTTATGACTACTTAAATATTTCACTCGAAATATTGAAGCCATCCCTTACGTCTCGTCTCATGACTTTCTAAATATTTCACTGAAAATATTAAGTCATCATTCACATCCTTCTTATGACTTTTTAAATATTTCACTGAAAATATTAAGTCATCCTTCAAATCCTTCTTATGACTATTTGAATATTTCACTGAAAATATTGAAGTCATCTCTTATGCCTCGTCTCATGACTTTCTAAATATTTCACTGGAAATATTAAGTCATCCTTCACATCCTCTTTATGACTACTTGAATATTTCACTGGACATATTGAAGTCATCTCTTATGTCTCGTCTCATGACTTTTTAAATATTTCACTGGAAATATTGAGTCATCCTTCACATCCTTCTTATGACTAAGTGAATATTTCACTGGAAACATTGAATTCGTCTCTTATGTCTCGTCTCACGACTTTCTAAATATTTCACTGGAAATATTAAAGTCATCCCTCGTATCCCTCAAACGACTACTTACGTATTTCCTCGAAAATATTAAAGTCATTCCTTGTCGTCTAGCCTAGTCGTTTTGGTTAAAAGAGTTTATTAGGTATAAACTCTCCCCTCGCGTCAAAAAGTCTTACTAATTAAGATTAATTTGTCAAAAATCAAAATGGAACAAAAATTAGTCTCAGAAGTGCACGGCTCCACTAAAGTGGCACGGCAGCACTAAACATTAGTGGTACCGTGGTACCGTGCATCTGATGACCTGTTTGTATTCCTCTTTCCCTCTACATATTCATTCAAAACAAAATTCTCACTTCCCTTTTGCTACCAAAACCGAATACCACACCCTAATCCAGCTACACTCTTGTCAATCAAGATCGAGGCATTGCATATAAAGAATATCAATCACTACAAAATCAATTGTAAGTAAATTAACTTTAATTTCTTTATAATTTGAGTCTAGGGTTTGTTCTTATGCATAAAATAGAATTGGGGTTTTTCAGGTTTGGTTGAATTTTTATGCAATTAGGATTAGGATTAGACAATGTATAACTTACAAGATTCCCTAATCATAGGAGTTGCATAAACCTACTTATATCATATATATTAGTCAAAATTTTACTATTTATATTGGAATTAGATTAAATAATTTTAGTGGAATCATGTTTAGGATACTTAAAATTGGATTAGGATTCATTAACATTCAAGCTTTTCAACTTTAAGATTTTTGGCGTCAAATTGTCGCATTTGCCAAACACCTCAATTCCATTGTTTTCAAAAAATTTCACACGACTAGGATCATGAAACATTTTTCGTGCATTGTTGATACAAACTAAAAACGTTTTCGCATGCATACATGATCTCACAAATGTTGATCGAATTACATAACTAATATGTATTCTTCAACATATTTGTTTGAGCAAAAGTGAAGATAGGATCGTTTGGGTAATCTCATTATTATTGTTTTAGAGTCGAGATTAACGCACCTCCACATTGTTTGCATATAGGCACACACACTAGAAATGTGATCATCAAAATACAATAGTTAACATATACATACTTATAAATTTTTGTAGGTAACAATGCCTCGTACCGATTACCATGACACCAAATCCTACTTGCCTTCACTAATCGATGATCCAAACATTCCCGATGAGCAAAAAGCTTATCTTCTTAAAGTCCAACATCGATACATACACGAAGGTCGTGTAGTCGATGCTTATTTTGCTCCTTTAAATGGAATAAATGTATGCTTTCCTACTATCCAATTTGATTGTTTATATAAAATAAATGATCAAATTTGTCCTCGTTTCATCCTCGAATTCTATAGTCGTGTTCATACCTTCAATGATCTTGAGGGTAATGTCTTCCTCGATTTTTGGATTCAAAATGAACATATCGTTTTGTCCATCACCGAACTCGGTGACATTCTAGGTGTTCCTTCCTATGGTCAATGTGCCTACACAGAAGACCATTCCTTAGAGTCACTTCACTATCATCTTGAAAGTGAAGGTCCATATCTTACCTAAATTCCCGACCATCAAAGCATAAAGCAACATGTCCAAACCCTTCGTGTCGCCAACACGTACAAAAAACGTGATGGTTCCATAGTCCACCTCGATCCAAACCGAATCTATCTAAAAGAGATTCTTCCTGATCTCAAAAATTGGGAACTCCTTCTGCGTGAAAACATCTTGTGTCTTGCGGGTAACCGGGATCATGTTCCGGCAAGTCTAGCCCATATGCTCTATTGCCTTAGTAACGAGGAGCCATACAACCTCGCATACTACATGGCAAAAAGAATGGCAAACATTCATAGTCGGTGCGATAAGCTCATGCCATACGGTATGTTGTTTAATCGTCTCTTTTGTTGGGTGATGGCTAATTACCCACATCTCAATAATGGGACCACTTCCTTGTTGATCCCATTATGAAATCCCTGGGTGGACCACAACGTCACACAAAACAACATAGTGAAAAAGGGTCCAAACGTGGTCGTAAATCCACTTTCGATGCTACTTTCTCCTCTTCCTCCTTCCGTCATGGATCGTCATCTCACCCTATGGATGAGGATGATGATGAAGTGAATGAAGAAGGAACTTCTCGTGCTCGTACTCCTTCACCCGACACTTTCTTTCGTAATCTTGATACGTCATCCTTCACACCAGCAAACGACCTTCCTTACAACAACACCAATTTAAATGCGGTGATTAGAAGGCAAACGGCGATGTACGATCGGCAAGTGTCCATGCATGAGCAAACCATCGGGGGGTTCAAGTCAATTAGGAAGGCACTCAAGGGGATCGGGAACAAGATCAAGAAGTTGGGGAAATCGAGAGATTAGACAATGCTAACTTAATTAGTATTATTAACTCAAGTAGTATTAAACTAGTACTCATGGGGTCTTGGCTACGACCATTTAACATTAACAAGTTTGGCTTAACTTAGTATTTCTAACTTGGCATGGGTTACTTTGGATAGTTAATAAAGCTTAATGCTTGATTATATTTATGAGCTTTATTTAGTTCATATCTTTTATTTTACATTTTTCTTGCATGAACTAGATGATCATATTACTTAATATGTTGCATGCTTAATAGTAGCCTAAATTTAAATAATCACATGTTCTTGTTTGTTGCTAGTTGTGGCTAGTGTTATAAAAACTATGTGATTATTCTTTAGTGAATTGAGGCAATAGGATTTGCTGCAAATAGTACCCCTAGGATTACCCATTTAGGCAGCCTAAATCCTGTAGAACTGGTAAAAATGTCAACTGCAGTTCACGGCTCCACTAAATAAGGCATGACACCACTAAATTTAGTGGTACCGTGGGTGATTTAGTGGTAACGTCCCCTGGGAAGACATTTTTAACTGTTTGGTTTCACCTTTTGACTTCCTTTCCCTTAGAATATGCAAACATGTGTTGATTCCAACACTCCCAATTCCCTAGACTCACCATCCTACCTATCCTTGCATGCCTTTGATTTGGCTATTTAAGCTCTTACCATGCATTCATCTTCCTCACCATCACACATTCATCATAAACTCACCATGTCTTCTACCATGGCTACCACCTCTCACAAAGCAAAGAAACCAAGACTCAACATAAAACCACCCAATGAAATACTTCTCATTGATCTTACATTAGACGAAGATGAAGACATTCACACACCATTACCCTCAACCAATTCAACCTCATCAATTTCTACACCTTTGGCTCCTTCTAAAGCCATCTCTACAAGGCCAACCTCATCATCCTCTTCCACAATTAGGACTACCACACCCATACCTCCACCTAGTCCTCCTCAACCATTGGCACTAACATTCACCCTTTCACCAACAACTCCTTTTGAGCTTGGGTCCAACACATCATCATCTTCCGCCTCACCATCACCACAACCACTAATGGGTTACCCCATTTTCTATCCTCTAGAGCCACATAGCCTAAGTTGTGCATGTTGTCAACACAACCGAAACCTCATCTTCAACCTTAGGGATGAATTGAACTTCATGTTCTCCTACCTTGAACACCTCCTAACACCACCACAAGGACCCATCATACCACCTCCTCCACCAACCAATAGCCCAAACAACTAAACACTTTCATGTTTAGTTTTCAAAAATAAAAGCCTGGGATCCCTTTTGTCATTGAAGCAAATCTTAAAGCCTCTTTTCACTAAAGATTTCTATGTGCGTCTTATAGCTTACTTTTGTGTTTATGTTGTAGTCATACTTCATGTATGACATTTCTTTCTATGAATTAATGGGCTTTTTATGTGGTTGTTTTATCTTTTATGGTGTTTGGCTACTTAGCCATTTTCGTAGTTTATGGTTGGATATTTGTCTTGATTGCTACATGTTAGATATTGTATATGTGTTATCTAACTTTGTTTTGTAGCCAGAACCATTGCTCGATTCCTTGGTATCCTCCAAATGAAGGGGATTATACATCAAGGGGGAGCCTTAGCAATCTTTTTGCTTCGACAAAAAGGGGGAGAAATGGGATATAATATAAACTCATGCTAAAAACTTGTTAAAATTAATCTTTAACCTAAAATGAGTTTATGTTTTGTCATCATCAAAAATGGGGAGATTGTTGATGCAAATAATGTTCTAAAAACGTTATTTATATCTTTCGATAACTTCACGTTTTGATGATAACAAAATGTGAAAACACTTTACGTTAAAATTAATGTAAACAAGTTTTTAGTCGAAATATCCCGTTTCTACGTATATCACTCTAGGTATGAACAAACAAATTTACAACTCGACAAATGATCAAAGAAGTGAATTTGTGTTTCAAACTTCACATTTTTAATGTGACAAAACATTTTTTTCAAAAATATACCTTACAAGTTATTTTTGAATTATAAAGAAATGTTTTATTGGAAAACTAAGTTTAAATATCATAACAGCTATTTTTCCTCCCAAAATCAGCTCCAAACTTCTCCAAATAAACTTTCACCACTAAAAATAAAAATTGGAGCGTCCTTGTCTGGCACGGTACCACTAAATTTAGTGGTACCGTGTGACATTTAGTGGTGTCGTGTCTTTATAACGGTCAGATTTCTTCTGCCTATAAATACCAGCCCTCTTCACAGTTTTTGGGCATCCATTTTCACACACAACTTTCTGAGTTTAAAACTCTTATCACATCTTTTCTTCTAGATCATTTAGTTTAGTTTTTCTTTTGTTTAAAGAGTGATCCAATCATCGAACCAAGTAATCACCTTCATTCCTCTACTAGTGCAAGAGAAGAACACAAGGTATCAAAGAAGATACAAAGTGTTGTAGTTATAGTTAGTGCACTTGTAACACTTGTTACATACTTGTTGTATCCTAGTATACACCAAGTTCATTTTCTTTTGAGTAGTTTGTGAGAGTAGATCATTGTGATCTTGGAGATCTCTTGTAGCTTGTGGGCTTGTGTGTTGATCAAGTGGATCAAGGGTAGATCGGGTAGATCGAGTCAAGTGTGTTGATTGTGTGAAGTAGTAAGGATCGTGTGGATCGTGGTAGATTGGTAGTAGCTAAGATTAGTACTCGACATTTCACTTAGTGTCGGAAATAAGGATAAGCGACGTTGTACGGTTTTCTCCGCCTGAAGGGAGCTTTGTTGACATAGTGCTTAGAACTCTCGAGTGTGGTACTTATGGAGTGGAGTAGGGCGAAGAAGAGCTTCGTGACCGAACCACTATAAATCTCTTTCTCCTGGTTTGATCTTTCCATCTCATTTCTATATATTTATTATTTATATTAGTTAGTATTGTTTAGTGTTCATATTGGTGTTGATTGATTTCACAAAAGAATCGAATCAAAGTTTTTCACAAGTAAAGTTTTAAAACGAATTAAAAACCGGTAAAACTATTCAACCCCCCTTCTAGTTTTCCACACTGTCATCTCTCCCAAAGTTTGTAACCATTTCATTCTGAGGATAGCATCAGTACTACCTAACTTGAGCGGCAAAAAATCATCCACCACCTGTAATTCTAGTAAGGAAATATGGATTCCATTACATATTCCATGGCTTCTTTCTACCTTTCCATTTCCCAGTATCACTCCCACCGAATTACTACCTGAAACAACGAATCCAACCTTCTCTATCAAATGCGACGAAACAAAGTTGTGGGTGGCCCCACAATCAATCAATACAACCACCTCAAATTCTCCTATTTAACCACGTATTTTCATTGTACGCGGAGAAGTAAGTCCAATTACCGAGTTTAAAGATACCTCAATGAATCAAGATGTTCATGTTCAAAAGATTCTTCTTCCTCATATGCATCATCTTCGTCCACCCATAACACTTGCAAAGATTTGTTTTTACACTGATGTCCTGACCCATATTTTTCATCACACTTGAAACATAACCATTTAGATCTTTTTTCTGCCATCTCAGATTCTGTCAATCTTTTGAATTGACTAGAACGCGTCGTTGACACACTTGAAACACTTCATGTTTTACATTCTATTGGTTCCATGGAAACCAAGGTTCGAGTTGAACCTGATCCATTATTGCGATTAGAAAAGTTTGTTGCTGAATTACATCGATAAGAACCCCCACCTTGTGAAGCACTTCCAAAGAGCTTATTTTCTTTAATCGACACCGCCAACTTCATCGCATGACTTAGCCCCTCTGGATGCAAAACACGAACAGTAGCACGAAGTTCTGGTTTAAGACCTTTGATAAAAGTGCCTTCGAGAATATTTTCTTGAACTCCCACCAACTGACCTACTAACTTCTCGAACAACGCGACATATTCTCGGGCTGATCCATCTTGATTAATTGCCAAAAATTGCTCATACAATCTGCCCTCTTGATATTGCTGGAATCTGTCTAGTAAACACCTTTTAAAACTTTCCCAAGAACTAAACGGAGTTCGTCCATCACTCCAATGGTACCAAGAAAGGGCTTGCCCCTCTAAACATAACTCAGCAGCCGTTAATTGATCCATAGCCTTAATTCCTTATATGTGAAAATATCGTTCCATACGGTAAATCCAACCATAAGCATCATCTCCTTCAAGGATAGGCATCTTTAACTTTCTCAATCCATATTCAGCTCCGTACGAACGCATTCCGGTTTCTGACCTGAACTGATCTTCCTTTACAGGCTGAGAACGCGTACCGTTACCGTTAGATCCTGTACCAAACACAAATTCATCCTTGTTTGTCACCTGAGCCCTAACATCTTGCTTTGGATTTTTATTCATTTCACCTGCTGTACTAGATTCCCCAAAAGAGGTATAGGGAAAACCCAAATCATCATATTGAAGTTTAGTTGCTGTTATCTTAGGATGTTCTGGAAACCTATTCGATAAAGCTTCCAAGTTATTAGCAAGACCTTGAATAAGTGCTATTAACTCAGTATGTTTTTCATCCACGTCCTTTTCCAAAGCATTAACTCGGCTTTCCATAGCTTCACGATACCCTTTGAATCCTGATTATGAATCTGTTGTTTTAGTCATCCAAACATTGTTTTTGGAACAGTAGCAGATGAATAGTAAATCGATGAACAGTAAATAATCACCAGAAAACAAAGTGCTCTGATACCAATTGATGCGAATCAATCAGCTCGATTATATTATTCAAATAATAAGTAAAGAAAACAGAGAAAACAAACTAGATAGTGCCTGCTTCGAGATACAGGATTCTCCCTAGACCAAAACCTTGACAAATAATTTGATACCCCCTCCTTATTCCTACGACCCTATATGTTGGGAATTAAATATTCTGAAGTTAGAGTATTGAATAATACTTTAAGAAGAAGGTACTGCTGGTTCATGATCAAGGTACTGCTAGTACATCAAGGTACTGCTAGAACAATAAGGTACTGCTAGTTCAAGTAGAAGGTACTGCTAGTAGAGAATGGTACTGCTGATCAGTGAGTCATAGAGCTGCTACAAGGATAAGATCGAAGAAGATATTATTTGTATGAGTCACTCTTATGCAAAAATAATATCTAGATATATTCTCAGTCAACAAGTTGATGCATGTGCTTGCATTAATTCATTTGAACAACTTGTGAGATATAAACTTCCATACGCTAGCTCGACTTGATCTTTTGTAAGACAAGTGTTGATTAGACTTAAAGTAATATTGTAATAGATCTCTTGGACTATAAAAGAGATCTTAGATTAGTGATTATGTACATGTGAAAATATACGAACTCATATCTGTTAAGACATAGAACAAACAAAAACATATATCACAAATCTAGAAACATAAGATTCAAGGTCTTTGTAACCCTAGTGATAAACACAAGATCACTTGTATTATTTTGAATAATATTGAATCGTTTAGTGATAAAATTTCTTTGTTCATTGTTAAGTAACAAACATAATTCTTCCATTTCCATAACATACATAACCTTCTAAGTGTGATTAAGTAAATTCCGCGTACTTAATCATATAAACTCAATATATCATTACACACAAAGTATACAAGATTTAACCACCTTAACCGTGTGTCGAATTCCTCTCAGTTGGTATCAGAGCCAGGTTGATATAATTGAATTAGAAGAAACAGAAATGGATGCACATGATGCTCAAACAAATGTTGCTGCAAAGTTGCCCATGATCAAACCAAATGAGTTTGAGTTATGGAGGATGAGAATTGAGCAATATTTCATGGTCCAAGATTACACTCTTTGGGATATCATTATATATAGTGATTCTTTTTCACCAAGCTATTCAGAGGTTGTCCTAGAAGGTAAATCAATTAGGAAAAGAAATACTGGACCAGTTTCTAATGAAGAGAAGATACTGAAGAGAAATGATCAGAAAGCAAGAAATTTGTTGCTTATGACCATTCCTAGTGAACAGATGCTATCTTTTAACAAGTATCTTGATGCAAAAACTCTTTTTGAAGAGATTTGTGCATATTTTGGTGGTAATGAGACTACCAAAAAGACACAGAAGACATTACTAAAGCAACAATTTGAAAACTTTACTGCTTTTAGTAATGAGTCTCTTGATAAGCTATTCTCAAGGTTACACAAGCTTGTCAGTCAGTTGGCTGTGTTGGGTGTTGAGACAGAGAAGGAAGATCTCAACATGAAGTTTTTGAGAAGTCTACCTGATGAGTTCCATACTCATGTTATTGTCTGGATGAACAAACCAGACATTGAAACCATGAAGCTCAATGATTTGTACAACAACTTCAAAATTGTTGAACAAAGTCTAAAGAAATCTGGTCACTATGGTACTAGTTCTGGGAATGTTGCACTCTTGTCAGTTCTTAGTATTAGTAAGAGTGAAGAGGTAGATAAAGGTGAAAGTGTTTCTAATGCAAGTTATGGTGCTCCTTCTACAAGTTCTCAAAAGGATGTTGCTGGTCTTGGAGATTCAATATTCTATGCTTTTATTACCAGTCAATCTAGTGGCTCTCCTCTCAACCATGAAGACCTTGAGCAGGTAGATGGTGATGATTTGGAAGCTATGGATATTAAATGGCAGGTTGCTTTGCTTAGCATGAGAGCTAAGAAGTATTGGCAAAGAACTGGGAAGCAGATTACCATAAATGGTAATGACACTGCTGGGTTTGATAAGAAGAAAGTGGAGTGTTTCAACTGTCATAGGTTAGGACACTTTGCTAAGGAGTGTAGAAGCCCAAGAAAGCAGGAGAATAGAAACACATGGTATAAGCAAGATAGGAGAAAGGAAGTTACTGTTGAAGAGCCAAAGGCTATGTTGGCTATTGATGGTATTGGTTATGATTGGAGCTCTATGGCTATTGAAGAGGAAGCACCACCAAATGCTGCTCTTGTGGCCAATGAATTTTCTCTAATGGCTCATTCTGATTCAGAGGTAAATTCTATTCAAAATTGTACTGAATCATGTCCTAATCTTAAAGCTTATGAAGACCTTAGTAAGAGATTTGAACCTCATAGAGAAGAGCTAATTGATGCTCTTTTTAATTTAGCTAATCACAAAAGAGGTCTAGGTGTTGTAGAAAAATAAATCTTACATTTTAAAAGTAATGAATCTAATTTTACTAATGACATCAATATACTAAAAAATGACATTAAGATCAGAGATGAGTGTATTGTTGAGTTGAATGATTCATTAGCTAAACACAAAAATGAAAGAGAAAATGTTAAGATATCTGTGGATGTTTTGGCTCATGCCTCAGATGGATTCAATAAACTTTGGGAAGCTCAAGTTATTGATAAGGTTAATTCTGGTGTTGGTTTTAAGTCTGTCCCCCCACCATACAGAGGTGTTCATTCACCTCCAGGTATTGATTTAGCACACACAGGATTAGCTGAGTTTCAAGAACCAATCATGGAATATGGTTCTAAGGCCACTAAGAGTCCCAAGATAGAAAAGGTAAGTAAAAGTTTAGATAAAACTTTATCTTATCAGGACAAGGTGTCCTTTGTTAAGAAAGGAGATGCTATAGTTGTTGAAGATTGTACAACTGATAGTGATGATGATGAAGAAGAACAGGTTATGTCTAAACCTGTATTGGTTAAGAAAAGAGGAACAAGTGTTCCTAAGATAGTCAATCACAACACTAACAGGCCTAAGTCAAATGTTAAGACTGTTAGAAAACCAGTTAGATATTGTGAACAATATAGAACTACAAACAAGCCCAGAGGTAACCAAAGGAATTGGAACAACCTCAAGTCTAACCAATTAGGTGATGACTTTGCTTTTTACAACAAAGCTTGTTATACATGCGGTAGTTTTGACCATCTTGCAGCTTTCTGCAACCAAAGGGTAACTGGGTATGAAAACAATAGGGTGAACTACAAAAGGCAAACTCCTCAAACTCATTTTCACTCTAACACTCATAGAACAAAACCCAGAACAGTCTCAAACAAGTCTGGACCAAAAGGTCCTGATAGACAAAAAGGTCCTGCTAATACATACAAAAAGGTACTGCCAGTACAAATAAAAGGTACGGGTAGAACAATAGGTACTGTTAGACCTTTGATGACTGTTAACCCAAAATCAACAGCTAAGGATGCAAAAACAATTTTCATACATGCATCTAAAACTGTTCTAAGGCCCATTCAAACAAAAGCAGTGGTCCACAAACAAATTTGGAGACCAAAGAGTTCAACTACAAAGCTAGCAGACTCTTCTGCTAAGCATGTTATTCACTCTGCTGCTAAGGGTAATAGGGCAAATGCTGTTAAGGCCTCAGCATGTTGGACTCTTAAATCTAATGTTGCATCAACAGTCCTTAAAAGATTAAATTACATTGATGCAAGAGGCAGATCCAAGTCAGTAATGGCTTGGATCCCCAAAGAAAACTAACACTCTTATTTGTGTGCAGGAACATTCAATAGATCATCAAGATCAAGGATACTCAGACAGTGGATGTTCCAATCACATGACAGGCAACATGTCTTATCTTTCAGATTTTCAAGAATTCAATGGAGGATATGTTACCTTTGGAGGTGGTTTTCGTGGCAAAATTTCTGGTAAAGGTACTATTAAAACTGGAAATTTAGATTTTGAAAATGTGTACTATGTACAAGAGCTAAAGTATAATCTTTTTAGTGTCTCACAAATGTGTGACAAAAAGAACAATGTCCTTTTTACTGACACTGAATGTCTTGTTCTATCTAAGGATTTCAAGATGCCTGATGAAAATCAAGTGCTTCTTAGAATTCCTAGAAAGGCCAATATGTATAGTGTTGATATGAAGAACATTATTCCTAAAAAGGATTTAACTTGTCTTGTATCAAAGGCCACATTGGATGAATCAATGTTATGGCATAGAAGGCTTGGTCATATTAACTTCAAAACCATAAATAAAATTGTTAAGAATGGTTTGGTAAGAGGTTTACCTCACAAAAGATTTGAAAATGATCAAACATGCATTGCTTGTCTAAAAGGCAAACAACATAAAGCCACTTGTAAGCCCAAGATTTTTAACTCTATCAATCAGTCATTGTTTATGCTTCATATGGACTTATTTGGACCTGTTTCAGTAAGGAGTATGCAACATAAAAATATTGTCTTGTTATAACTGATGACTATAGCAGATTTACATGGGTTTTCTTTTTAGCCACTAAGGATGAGACATCAAGCATCCTTAAGGACTTCATTACATTGATAGAAAACCAAGTAAACAAGAAAGTAAAAGTCATTAGGTGTGATAATGGGACAGAATTCAAAAATAGAGTTATGGATGATTTCTGCAAAGAAAAAGGTATTAGAAGAGAATATAGTGTTGCTAGAACACCACAACAGAATAGAGTGGTTGAAAGAAAGAATAGAACACTAATTGAAGCTGCTAGAACAATGTTAGCTGACTCTAAGCTACCTATAATCTTTTGGGCAGAGGCAATCAACACTGCTTGCTATGTTCAAAATAGAGTTTTAGTTGTGCAGCCTCACAATAAGACATCATATGAACTCTTTAATGGTAGAACTCCTGCAATAGGATTTCTTAGACCTTTTGGATGTCATGTGACAATTCTCAATACCTTATACCATTTAGGAAAATTCGATGATAAAGCAGATGAAGGTTTCTTAGTTGGATATTCTCTTGTTAGCAAAGCTTTTAGAGTTTACAACTTAAGAACTGAGAAAGTACAAGAAGAACTACATGTGGAGTTTCTTGAAAACAAATCCAATGTAGTAGGTCAAGGACCAAAATGGATATTTGATCTTGATTATCTAACAAATTCTATGAATTATATACCTGTTGTTGCAGAAACTAATAACTTTTCAGGTTCACAAGCAACAAATGAGGTGGAGTTAGATAAAGATCAATCTGATGTTATTATGCCATTGTGGTCAAGTACAAGTGTGGAATTAGCTTCAAACAATGATGAATCTTCTTCTGGTAAAGCAAAAGAAGATGTTGAGGCTCAAAGAAAAGATATTGGAACAGAGGAACAACACAATATTTCAAATATTGATGGTACTGCCGAGACAGAGCAAGGTACTGCTAGTACTTTTAAAGGTACTGGTAGTTCATTTGAAGGAACTGTTAGTTCATTTGAAGATACTGCTAGTCCTTCACACTCAAAAGATGCAGAGTTCCAAGAAGATGAAGTGGATTTGAGTAATCTTCCACCATCTTATCATGTTCCTACTACCCCACACAAAAGGATTCACAAAGTTCACTCCCTGGATAATGTGATTGGAGATATACAATCTGGTGTGAAAACAAGAAGACAACTGGTCTCTTCAGACCAACAAGGGATTCTTGATGCCCTTTATGCTTCAAAACAGCATGAGCTTTCAAACTCTTGCTTATTTGTATGTTTTCTCTCTCAAAAGGAACCAAAGACTATTCTTACATCCCTAGATGATTCAAGCTGGTTAGAGGCTATGCAAGAAGAGCTTCTTCAGTTCAAGATTCAAAAGGTTTGGGTGCTAGTTGATTTACCTAGGAATGAAAAGGTAATTGGCACTAGATGGGATTTTAAGAACAAAAGGGATGAAAGAGGAATTGTGATCAAGAATAAGGCTAGATTAGTAGCACAAGGGTACACACAAGAAGAAGGGATAGATTATGATGAAGTTTATGCTCCAGTAGCAAGGATTGAGGCAATTAGGCTGTTTCTAGCTTATGCTTCATTTTTAGGCTTCACAGTCTACCAAATGGATGTCAAAAGTGCATTTTTATATGGTGAAATTGGACAAGAGGTGTATGTTTCACAACCTCCTGGTTTCATTGATCCATTACATCCAAACAAAGTGTACAGAGTAGTAAAAGCTCTATATGGTCTTCATCAGGCACCAAGAGCTTGGTATGCAACACTAGCTTCCTACTTATTAGAAAATGGATTTCAAAGAGGAAAGATTGATCAGACACTTTTCATCAAACAGCACAAGAAGGATCTTCTGTTAGTGCAGGTGTATGTGGATGACATTATCTTTGGATCTACTAGGAAAGAGATGTGTTTAGAATTTGAGAAGCTTATGAAAGATAAGTTTCAGATGAGTTCTATGGGAGAACTTACATTCTTTTTGGGTTTGCAAGTTAAGCAATCATCTGAAGGCATATTTATTAGTCAAGACAAATATGTTGCAGAGATACTTAGAAAATTTCAATTTGCTGATTCAAAAATAGCAAGCACACCAATGGACTCTGAGAAGCACCTTCTGAAAGATGAAGATGGAGAGAATGTAGATGTACACAATTACAGATCTATGATAGGCTCTTTGATGTATCTTACATCATCTAGACCTGATATCATGTTTCCTGTTTGTGTTTGTGCAAGATTTCAAGTTACTCCAAAGGTTTCTCATTTAACTGCAGTCAAGAGAATTTTTAGATACCTTAAAGGTCAACCAAGGTTGGGTATATGGTATTCTAGAGAATCTCCTTTTGACTTGGTAGCATATTCGGATAGTAATTATGCTGGTACTAGCTTGGACAGAAAGTCAACAACTGGAGGATGTCAATTCCTTGGGTGTAGACTTGTCTCATGGCAGTGTAAGAAGCAAACAAGTGTGGCAAATTCAACAACTGAAGCTGAATATATAGCTGCTGCAAGTTGCTCTAGTCAAGTTCTATGGCTTCAAAACCAACTCCTTGATTATGGGTACAATTTCTTAAACACTGTTATTTATATTGATTATAGTAGTACAATTTGTATTATTAAAAATCCAGTACAACACTCTAAAACAAAACAAATTGAAATTAGACATCACTTTATAAGAGATTGCAATGAGAAAAGATTAATTCAAGTTCTTAAAATTGCTTCAGAGCATAATTTTAGCAGATCTGCTAACAAAAGCTTTTGATGTTTCAAGGTTTCAGTACTTGGTGGCAAGTATTGGAATGCTTAATCTTTAAATTTTCAATATGATGTGTTTTTGTAAATAAATTTTTGTTGTTGCTGCTGATTTATAAGGTACTGCTATTATATCATAAGGTACTGCTAAAGCACACAAGGTGCTGCCAGTATAAAATGTAAATTGTGTTATTCATATAGTTGGTTCTATGATTATTCTAATACAAGACAAGTACTTTGTACATTGTTCTTTTGGTTTTAGACTAACTATTTCAGGTATGAATATGTGAACACAAAGGAAATTTCAAGTGAAATGGGAGCAGCAGAATGCTTATCCAATTGCTGACCATAATAGGTTTATGATGGACTAAGTTTAGGAATTTAAACTCCTTAAAACTTCTTTCTTGAAATCTAGTTATGATATTTCACATTGAATTGATGACTTAGTTGATCAGATAGTAACTGATGCAACTCACTTTCTATCATTTTATACTTTTAAGTATAATGTGCAAGTCTGAGGACATCTGATAGAAAGAACAGCTAGTAAAAGTGAATCTAACACTTGTGTTGGAGGCAACAATTGCTATGAGCTGGAAACCCTGTCAAGAAAATCTTTTGAATAGATTTATCTTTACACAGGCAGTTATTTATAACTGAAATACATTGGTTCTCACACAACCAGAGGTTTATTTAAACCGAAATTTTGATTAAGTGTCTGTTACACACTTAATCCTTTCAAAATGGTTGGAAGTAGTATGATTTTTCAATTCTAAAATCATGAACATACTGCTAAGTCAAATAATTTCTTAAACAAGGATTTTCAAGAGATACACAAAAATCATCCATTGATGGACCAAGAATCAAATGTCCACTGATTCACCTATCATAGGAGTTAACACACCTAGAAGTGATGAGGACAGCAACTTAAACTTTTAAAGAATTGATGGCTTCATGTACA
>CP139507.1:177026916-177070304 GCA_021014915.2 Artemisia tridentata subsp. tridentata
TACGTTATAAGTCATTGATCAACTCAATGACTTCTTGTATATGTCTTAATTAAAAACATAACAAGTTAACGTCTTACTTTATTATAAGTCTTATAGCAATCAAAAGACTTCATATTTATATCTTTATACTAAAATATAAATATGCATAACTAAAGTAATCATGAACACCACAATTTGGTTTCAATATCTTATTTCAAGTTAATTTATTACTTCATATATTTATGTCATTCCAAGAATACATAAACATTCGAATTTTGAAGTAGTATTAGATTACTTCATTTATTTATGTCATTTCAATAATACATAAATATTTATTTTGAAGTAGTCTTATTATCATATTGACACTTTTTCTAATAATTATCTAATTTAGAAACTTGTAAATTAACATAGTTTCATCACATCAGCTTTGGCTGCTAGCAATGAAAGTATGTAATTTACCTTGTCATTAATATCTAGTAATGAAAGTAGATATTAACTCCAAGTGTTCTATTAATTAGATGTGAATAAACCACATTAGAACATCAATCTCTTACCTTGCACTCAAGAGAACCCTTTAAATCATATCCCTTTATGTTGTTGCTTGCACACAATAAAGATTTCTCCCACTTGTGCATGGAACAACATCATGCATCAGATAAACAACACGTCAATAGTTTGTTTATGTGATCAATATGATTTGTGTCATAGATATAAGTAGATATAGAATCACCTCGTCTAGTAAGGAAACGTACACAACTATCCTTAATACCACAAATGTCTATAATTGGAAAGTAATTATCTCAAGAGATTCTAGAGATAATCCGGGTTACTACCAAGATCTCAAAGCTTGTAGCTCCCACTGAATTACAGATCATTACATGAACTCATTATTCAGTAATTACAACACAATGCTCCCACTGGATTTGACAACATTATAAGTGTTTCATAACCAGTAAAAGCAAATATTGTGCTGTTTACTTTCCTACACCTTTGAGGAATCCCTTACGTAACATTATTAAGGTACTCAAAGAATGTATTCTACTTTGTCAATGATGGAATATCCATCAATACAATTAACTTGAGAAAATTGGGCATGCAATTTCTTCCTCAATTAGGTCTACCAACCCTACAATGATATGTAGCACCTTTAAATGGTCAAAGCACAACAACTAGACAAAGTATGCTAGTTTGCCTTTTACCAATTTTGCGGTAATTAGTCTAGCTTCTAATTTTAATAACTCCTAAACGTGCAATTTCTTAAAAAATTTGCCATGAGTTATTTCTTAGAATTTAGACAATTCTAATTTTCCTATCATACCTTTCTCATTCATGAAAAGGAATAGGATTAAGTCTCACTCTTCACACGGAAAGTAGACTAGGTTTATTCTTTTAGTTAAGTTGACTCTATCCAAAGACCCCTACGGGTGCAGATCAACTTTCCACTAAAGGAATGTCCCACGTTTACGGTTTTAACGTTGCATTAAATACATTAAAAGAATTTACAAAAATTCAATTTTAGTATTTTTGATAATACAATTTTTCAAGAAATTAAACACCCATGGTAAATGAATTTTTACCATTTAATTTTCACTGAAAACTAGGATCCAAATTGACGTCGTTTTATCACATCAGCTTTGGCTGCTAGCAATGAAAGTACTCAATAAGGTACAGGTCGAACCCAATTGCCAATATCAAATTGCAATTCCTAGAGACATGGGATTTACATATTTTGCCAACCTCAGTTGCAAATGTAAGTATGTTTTATCCTCATTCTTTATGCCTTGACATAGCTTCATTACATCAGCTGAGGCTGCTAGTAATGAAGGTACTCAATTAAGTTAACCAACTTAAGAAACTGCAAATTGACATAGTTTCATCACATCAGTTGAGGCTGCTAGTAATGAAAGTACTCAATTTACCCTTTGATTACCATCCTTTGAATCATTACATCAGCTGAGGCTGCTAGCAATGATAGGATGTAACCTGAGGTGTTTCCGTTTCATTGGATAGCATATAACTTAAATTTTAAGGGTATTAAGTTTTGATGTGTATAATCAAAAAATATGTACAAAGATGTCATGCATTCATCTTGTATCATATGAGTAAAAAAACAAAAAAAAAAAAGCTTTTACTCATTCGTTACTTTATTAAGTTTAAATCAGCAAAGTTTTAATTGATGGCATTGAGAAACTTACAACATTGCCTTAAGATGCTTCGTACGTTTAATGGTTGTACTTGGTAAGTCTAATTTTGACGCACAGGCGAGCGGAGAGACAGAATGGAGTCTCTTTAAGGCCACAATTTAATGCGAAACCAACCTTATACCCACTTTATAGTTTGTCAACAATTAGGTCCGCCTTTCGACCATTTTTGTACAGTTGCATCAATCAATTAAAAGTTTAAGATTTTTAAAGCTTAAAATCATGTTGTAAATTATTAAATTGCTAGTCTCGCCTAGGAGCAAATTACCGTGCGAAGCGAACCACTGTCGGCACATAAGACTTGGCAATAAATAATTTACTACAAAGGTTTCATCGTTATTAGGTTCATTTATTTTTTTATTCCAAAAATTACCCTCTTTTTGCTTACAATTCAACGGATTTAAACAAAAAAATAAACAAACACATAATAACACATATATGATATTAAATCATATAGCCACATGCAAACCTTTTGATAAATCCTATTAATAATGTCTATGTGAATTTTATGTATATAATTATAAAGACTCCCATTGGTTTTCGAGCGCATTGTACCCAATGGACCACAGACACCAACAAGTTGGTCGCGTAAGCCTTAACAATTATATACCACGTTGCACATAACAGATTCATTAATTTAATAATTAGGTTTACCCTAATATTAGGTCTATCCAAAAACATGTAGCAATTACATCAACTTCCATGACAAAACATGCATGTTTTTGTCATGGAATCCCAAATAGCACTTATTATCATGATCAACATATAGTCAAGTCTATTCTACGCATATTCAATTAATGACATAACCTAGTACTCATTAATTAACACCAAAATAAAATAAATAGGTAATCGACCTATATATATTAAAATTAGGGTTTACTAATTTATAAAACCCTAGAACACCAAAAGCATGTAATAATCACAAAGATTCAATTTTTATGTGTTTTAGTAATTAATTACTCAGGATTAACGGGCTCTTGATGCCACTGTTGGAATATATGAATCATAAAACTATAAACATATAACCAAGAACATCAAAGCATATAGCAGCGGAATACAGGATCTAAATACTAGTAATTAATTAACTAAATATAAAAGAAAATGCGTACCTTTGATTTCTAGCAAAACAAGAAATCAAACTTCTCTTTTCTTCTCTTGATCATATAATAGGATTAACGTGGAACCCCTTACCCTTTTGTTCCACAATCCAAGATGGAATAACTAAAATAAGTTATTACCAAGGTCTTGTACACACGTACTATAACCAACTAACGTTAGATGCTAGTGTAAAGACACGTATTAAACCAAAACCATGTTTGTTTAATAAAAACCATTCGATCCCCCCACATAAGTATGGAGATCGACATGTTTACAAGAAAAAGGAAGAGAGAATAAAACCTAGGGTTATAGTAACAATGCACAAACTAGAGAAACTAATAACCCAAAGGTTTGTATTTATAGGCAAAACCTAACTTGCAGCATAAGTTGGGAAATATGGATCGAACAAGGGTTGTAAGCCCTAAGCCCAAACCGGCCACCCATTGAATCGGGTTTCTAGATCCTTCTTTAGCTCCAAATTTCACCTACGGTCCTTCCTTTATTCCCTAACGGTCGTTTAGTCAATTCCGTTAATTACTTAACGTCCGTTAGTTATTATTTCGTGTCCTAAATAATTAAATACATAACATGGTTATATATTAATTATTTCCGTTAGTCATTCATACATAAAGTGTGCAATCCCAAGGTCCCGTGTTCGATTCTAGTCATATACATTTTGATATTTTTCCATAAATCTAACACTTACATCCTCCCATTGTTGTTTTTTTCCATAAATACTAGATATAATGCCCGCGCACGCGTGAGGTTTTTTCTAATCTTTTAAATAAGTTATTATTTTTAATTTCGGGTTTTAATTATTTTTTTGATGAAGTAGTTAGTGGTTATATAGGATTTTATCTTCATTAAGTTTTTACACGAAATTTCATAAACCAAGATATACGATTAAGATAGCTTAAGTATGTGTTGTCAGAATTCTCGTAAACTTACGACGATTTTTTTAATAAAATTTTAAAATTCTGGCTGTGGTGATGTTTTTTTATTTATTTATTTTTATTTATTTATTTTTTTTATAATGTAACCAAAATGTATTTTTTTTTTAAGATTTGAATAAACTATTAGATGGTTTAGTGATTAAAAGTTGTTGTGCTAATACCTGTACAACTAAATGCTAACCTGGCCAAAGAAAAAAAGAATCAACATGTCATTGTTTTTTACATTTTCTAGGAACGCTTTGCATACTGGGTATTTGATTGCTAAAACATGGACAAATGTTATCAAGATTCTCATGGGTAATTCAGGAGAAGCAACAAACTGACAATAGCCAAATTCTTTTGAGACTACTAATTGGAAAAGATAACTAAATCAGTCACACTAATCACTACACAAATCACATTATCAAACAGTATTAAAAAGCATAACTCTGTGAGTATTTAAAGTTTCATGAATGATACAATTTCAAGATTATAAAAAGATGATGGGCCATGAATACTAATGGTGCTACTTGAGGATATGAAAGTATTAAAAGATCATGGGACACGATAACATAAAACCAAGATCGGAAGAAAATAGTTACGATTTGCGAGAGAGAAATGGAAGAGATAACCAACTTGTTTAACAATTTATTAGGGGCAAATTAGGGATAACAAAAATAATCAGTTGCATTTATCATTGTAGTACACGTGTAATCACAGAAATTGTAGGTCTACAATTAGGCCGATTTAATTAGGCTCATATATAATTTTTCTAAATAATATGCTTTTGTTTGTTTAAATTTTCGTTTTAACCCTCCAGTCCTTTGTGAATTACCTCCGCTTTTTTAAAGTTTTTTTTATTTTACTTTTGACACATATACTTTTATACACAATATTTTTGAAAAAACGAATTTATAAGTATTATTGACAAATATGGAAATATTTATACTTTTTAATTAAAAATACTTAAAATTAATAAACAATAATTTAAAAAAAAAAATTCTAATAAGGAATGATTTGATTTTTTTGAAATGTAAAAGTCCCCACTTGATGTTTTGTTTTATCTTAACTAATTATAAAGGAGGAATGGTCAATAGTGAAATGTGAAAAGTCAAGAAATGTTAAAATTAATATATTCTCCATTTTGCCGTTCTCCGCCCAAACCTCGCTACATATTTCTTTTCTGCCTTCTCTCTTTCTCAAACCTAAAAACACATATCTCTCTCTCTCTAAAAAGCACCCGCCGCCACCATTAACCTCAACACCGCCGCCATCTGCCGAAATTGCCACCATCTTTTGATGGTTTAGGTGGTTTGAGGTAGTACGTGACGGGTTTTTGGTTGTTGTTGGTGGTTTCGTTTGTCCATAGGCACCATCAACGAAACAACCAACTTCGAGCCTCCTACCACCTTCGGAAACACTAAAAGCTTTACTTCTCTAAAGGTACTTTCAAGTTTTGGGGTAATTTTTTAGTTTTTTTAATAGATCTATGCATTCTTTAAGTTTTGGTTAGATCTATTTGTTTTTTTTTTTGTTTGATAATTTGAGTTATAACATTTTTGAATTTTTTTTGTAGATCTGCGGTTGGTGTGATTGGTTGGTGGTTGTGAGATATTTGTTTCTGGTTGGGGTTTTCGTTGGTTGTTATAATTGTTTTTGGTTAATTGGCGTGTTTGGTCATACGGCACCTACTGCTACAAATAAATTGGCCATTGGCGTGTTTTTGGTTCATTGGCGTGTTTGTTATATTTGTCGGTGTTTTGTAATTTTTGGGTGAACCACTCATCGACTCAGGTAAGTCACTCGATCGTATCTTTTTTGCTCAGTTGGTAAATTGTTCTAGCCATGTCTATATATTCTGCTGCAAATACAATAGGGGCACATTTAAGCTATTCCTTTAGTTTTATATTTATATATCACAATTGATACTTGTTGATTAATTATGTTCATTTGTATAAATACTATAAAATCAAATTTAATTGACTGACTATTCTTGATTCTATAATAATCATAGTTTATCAAATGTTCATCATTGCAACATAAAGAAAATTCAAAACGTTGGCTTTTGGCTTATTTGGTTTTTGCCTTATTTGGTTTTGGGCTTATGTTCCATAAGCTCACTTTTTGTGGCTTATTTTGAAAATTTTCGTCTTATATAAGCTTATTATAAGCTAAAGAAACTTATATAATCCAAAAAAATTTAAATTAATCCGCAAAAAATGAGTTTATGAAACATAAACCCGAAATCAAATAAGCCATAAGCTCTCTGTATAAGGTGAAACAAACACCCCCTAAACTGATATGGGTCGGGTTATATTGACAAATGTGGAATATTGATCACTTGGCTGGAATGAAGCAGGTGAAGGAATGGAGGGAAATGTAGGACTCAATGAAAATGAAGAATTTTTTAACCTTAGGAATGGCGGGAAATGTTATCAACCAGAAGTGTCATTAGTGCTATTTTTCTTTCTTGCTTTTTATTGGATGTTTGGACATTACCTATATGAACCTATGGTTTCTTATAGATTGCTGCAGTTTTCCGGAAGACTTTAAGGCTAACTAACGAGAGTCGCAGAAAAATTCAATCTGGAAAGATAACCAACTTGATGACAACCGATTCTGAATCTCTCCAGGCATGTCGTATTTGTATTAATGTCTATTAGGGTCATGTATTTGGTAACCTTAATTACAAGCATTATGATAATTTCTGTTTTTAAGCATGAAAGCTATATCGAAAGCTTTTGTTTGCTTCATTGAAAGTAGAGTTGACAAAATTGGTGGGTCAGTTAACGGTTCAAACGTCCATCTTTTGTACAGATCAAAAGTGGTTGGTCGAGTTGATCCTTCAAAATTTTCGTCCAATTTTGTTATCACAATTAATGACCTATTATAAATACAAGAATAATGTTATCTCAATAATAATATAACCTTTTGAATAAAATGATTCAAAACTTATGCATAAAAGATGCACTTTTGTCAACGTTTAATTCATCTCCTATTGGACTATTTTTTGAACTTAAAACGACGCTTTCTTAAGAAAAAGGGACCATTGGCGTTTATGCTTCCAATTAGTTCAATAGCTTATTTTATTTTAATCTCTTTCTTGAAAAAGGAGTACAAGGGTATCTACTGGCAGGAGGAGTTGATCCCATTCTTCCAAGCAGCGACTCTACCAAAGGAGTGTACCACGGTCCAGAGCTGCTACAAGGAACTCTCGAAACAGGTATGTAAACTGTTAACCTTTTCACATATTAGTGCGAACAAATGATTTATAATTAGTGTTTAACAAGCATAATTACACTTCCCATAGATTACAGTACAGTATCAGACTTGATCAGTGTCTGATCTTGAAAAAGACACACTATAGAGGGCACCGCAATGCCAGTGGAGCTAAATCATGTTTCATTTCATGTTCAATCAAACCTGACATATTTTGACACACATAGAAACACAAGTGTTTTCATCTGTTTTGGACTGTAGTCTTCAATGCGTATAACAAGTATTTTCATCTGTTTCCTTTTTCATAGCGCTGTTTATCAATTTATAGTGCCTTGCGCATTTTTATATGCAGGTGAACAATGCGATTAGAGGATTTAGTGTGCTTTGTAATGGACCCCTTGATATGAGAATGGATCCTCAGGTAAGAAAATTGGATGTGTAATTGCCTTGCACTTTTATTTATGGCTCTCTAATCATTAGTTATTCATATATCAACTTTACAATTTATAATCGAGATGGTGTTCACTAGAATATTGCATTATAATAGTGCACGTTAATTTCTCAAAATATTCATGGCTGTTTATGTTAGAACCAATGGGTGATTAACTGTTCAGTTTGATATCTGACTTGTTTCTCCTCATAAAACTGACTCATCTCTTCCTAGAATTCCTTCTACCTTTACTAACATTTAACCCTAAACTTTAGCAGCATGGTTTAATGATATTGCATTAGATAAGGACAATTAACATGTCATCCGATAAGGACAATTAACATGCCATCAGAAAGACAAATTTGCCATGATGATGAACAACTATGCATAATAAACTATTTCTTTCTTTATGATCAAGCTCAATGCTAAAAATTTCACTTGATGTTGCAGGTTAAGAATTTGAGGAAAGAAATCACAAAGACGAAAACGGTTGGTATGCATTAAAGGAGGCCATCTTGTCTTGATCATTTACTTTTAGATATATGGATTGGTATGGATTATTATCTTAATCTTAAACGGACCAAATTGTTTTTAACTTTATTTGTTGGTAAAAAGGAAATGGTCATATGGCCTGAACAAGTCTGGGTTAACGAGTGAAACTATATGACAAACCTTTGTTGTGAATTTTCTATGCAACATTTACTTACAATTTTGATCAAGGAAATAGTGTATTTTTATGCAAGTTGGTAGATTTGTTTAAGTCTGATATTTTTTAGTTCTTTGATAGATGGTACAAGATTAAGAATGATTTGAGTTTCTTTGTCTCTTATGTTAGCCAATTGTTTAGTAAATTTATTTGCGATAGAGTAATATAATTTGGAGTCACATACACTTTGTCGAAAGAAACTATTCGCCCCCAAACTATTGTCGAAAACTAGACACCGCTGCCGCTAGGCGCGGGTACCTACCACGTCGCCTTCAAACGTTACCGGTTTAGCATTACAACTTCTATAAAACACACAGTGTATTGGTTTTTAAAAACACTCGTTTTTTTTATCAAAAAAAAAAAACATGCTTTGCATCAATTACATTTTGATCTTTTCACGATCTATTTTGAACATTATACGAAACACTTACCACAATATTGCATGCCGTTAATTGTCTGCCACTAGGAACCTCCGTTGCTATGCACGGGTACTCGCCACATGGGGTTTTGTTTAGTTATATAAAAGATTGGAACGTAATACACGAGTTACACTGTTTTCAGGCTCTAGTTTTTTTAGACTTTCGGCTGCAAGCTCTCTTTTTTTATCACTATATTTTCTACAAGCTGCCAGAAGAGAACACCAAGCATACGCGTTTGGCTCAAATGGCTATTTGTTAATTAAGTTTCCAGCTTCTTCAAGCCTCCCAGCTCGTCCTAACAAGTCAACAACACACGAGTAATGTTCTGATCGAGGTGTCATTTTGTAAACTTTTTCCATGGAATCAAAGTAGTTCTTCTTGGATAACAGCTACTGATTCCATTTCTGCTTGAAGTTTCATATCATCTTGAAGCCTTTTTCCTAAGAAATCAGATGCCATCAACGCCATGTAATTCAGCAGCCCCGCTAAGATCTCGTTTAGTACTCTTACAACCACCAATGCTGCTAGACAATTTTCTGGCACACATTGGATAGGCATATCCCAAGTGCTATCCCAAATGGGGTTGTCACTAATGATTGTTGACTGTTGAGCATAAGTTACTTTAATCTTTTTTTTTATTTTTTATTTTTTTATTTTTTATTTATTATTATTATTATTTTTTTTTTGAACAAGCATACTTTAATCATTTCAAGTTTTTTTTTTTTTTTTTTTTTTTTTTTTTTTTTTTTTTTTTTAATCATTTTTTTGGTTCTTAAGAACACTAAGATGATTATGAATTATGCTCTGGAAGCACCATTGTTTAGACTTTAGAGGCAAAGGGAGCAACATACGCCTTGTATTAATTAAATGCTTGTGTTGAGGTCGACAATTAATAAACGGAATCGAGTTTACATATTTCTATAAACCCAACTAGTCGATAAGCTAATACATGTAGTAGGTTAAATTGAACCGATGCAGTTCCCCTCTAGTGTCACAGATTATCTGAGACAGTCGCAACTTGGAATATAAAGTTGTGTGTTGCAACAGGATTAACTACAGTATACATGTTAAGGGCCAGTTTGGTTGGCGCCTTTTACTTTCAAGGAATATTTTCATTGTCTGAATCACTTGATTGGTACACAATACAATGGAATCAAAAGTGGGCCATCTCATTAAAAATAATTCCGCTCAAATATATTGTCTTTCACTGATTCCCGGCCCCACTAACATTATACACTATTATTTTTAATTTTTTTGTGGTTCTCATTTTTTGATTATTTTTTACTTTTTATGTATTTATTTTAAATAATATATAACAATATATATAATAATATATTTTCTCACTCCTACTTTTTCCCCAAACCTTTCCCAAACCTTTCCCAAACCTTTCCCTAATCCAAATCCAATTTCAATCCCACTTGCGAACCAAACGCACCCTAAATTCCTGGATACAAGTTTTACTTGACCATTCTTAATGTGTTTTTACCAATATAATGATTTGAAAAGTTAACTTTTTTTTCTTCTTCTTTTAATTATGGTTATTAATGTGCAAGTCATTGTATACTTCAAATAAATTTATGTTTAGGGGAACATTTCAATATACAATTGTTTGGGTTTGAGGTTAGTGAGTTTGTTTAAAATCTTTACAAAACACCAAAAAAGAAAAGAAACATAAAAGGATTAGTGATGTTTGCGTCATATGAGAGAAGTCAGCAAAATAAAGATTCTAACTTTAAACCACTTAAGAGAAAAATAAGAAACCTATGCATTCATAATACACACTCATAACTAAAACTCAAGTTAACAACCAACTATATACATTAATAGATTTCCTAATCTGACCAATCAACCTATCTGCACAACAGCCTTACTTATGACGATTCGCTACCAACAGACTCGTCATTGGAGGGCAAAGAGACACCGCACTCCGGTCAGGATTCTCATACTTCTCGTACACTTCTTTGAACTCATTTTCACTTGCACAAGCATGAAAGCTCACCAAACTCTTTGCACAATCCCTTAGTTGATCTTCACCGTATCCGGTGTAATGTTTGAGTGTTTCAGTCCACGCAGGTGTCTTATTAAGTGTGCACCTAGCAGCGTACACAGCTGACGCAGCGAGCTTTGAAGGGTTATTTCTTAGGGATAATTACTAATATGCCCCAGTTGCCCAAGGGTTTTGCTTATCCGACCCGATCTCACAAAATTCTCCCCTTAGACCAGGGCAACTTGTCTGACCAACTACAGGATGCCACGTGTCCGACCAAAGTACGTAGTGTTTTTTGGGCAACCCCTATATTGGCCCGTTTTTTTTGGTCATTTTACATATTATTCACTGTTTAACTATACCTCTCTATCTCTTTGTAACACAAATCTAACACATTTCACATCTAACACTACCATCACCAATTCAATCTGACACACAACTATAACTCCCTCCCCACCGCAATCCCTCCATAGCCGAAACCTCATCACCACTGAATCCCCACCATCGTCGTAACCTTCCACCGCCGCCGTAACCCTCCACCGCCGTAACCCTCCACCACAGCGATGTATGCGGTTAGGATAACAGCTCCCTGTGTTAGGATAACACATCAAAAACCTAATTCTTCTTCTTTAGGTATTTTTATTCTAATTAATTAATTAATTAATTAATTCAATTATGATTTGATTTGATTTTAATTTCACACGAGTTTAATTTTTCTTTGTATTAGATCTGGTAAAATTAATATTTCATGTTTAATTTTTTGATGCTGGATTATGCGTGATTGTATGTCTTTTATTTTTATGCTGTTCAATTATATAAAAACTGAATCTTTATTGGATAATACAAATAAGGGAAGGTGCATCTTGAAAACAGGCAGCAATTATCTCGGATTCAATTTACCAAAAATAGAATATCAACTGTGTTACTTATGGTTTCTTATTGCTTTGGTGCTCTGGGCAGTTTGATCTCACCACAATAGTATATAATTTCTTTGTTTTAAGTAGTGTCCAATATTTGTTAATGTGTGCCATTTTTCTTTTAGGATGAAGGAAGAGCGATTGAAAAAAAAAAAACATCAGATGGTGCTTACGATGTGCTGTCGCAGGTTAGTAAAAGCCGGAAACTTGAGGAGAAGAAGGCTGAAAAGGAGAAAGCATTGCATTTCTCAAAGATGTTTGAAGAGCGGGTTACTTTTATTCTCCTGACATGTTTTCCTCTTTGAATAAATGTGATTTGTCTATCGTGCATCTGATTTTTCCTATCATTTTGTGAAAATTCAGGACAATGTGACTCAAGAAGAGGATGATGACGAACCACCAGCTCGCCGACATACATCTCGTATGGCCTCTTCTCTAGTACTCATATATACATGACTATTCTTAATTTGTTATTAGACACTGTGTTATAGCATTTTCAAAGGTGAATTTAAGTTGATAAGCTCATAAGCCACAAAAAATGAGCTTATTGACTTTCAAATTTTACTTAAGTTCAAACGCCAAACATATAAGCTACAAATACCCCCTTAGCCCCTAAATATTCGGATAATCATCATTCATTAAAGGTGTTAGTTGTGACTTGAAATTGGTAATAAGAATATTAGTACTAGAACTCAAATCCAAACGACCCCTAAATACCGTTTTCTGTAATATGCAGCTCTGTAGGAGGATAGATGGTGCATCTGTGACTTCTCGCTTTGAAGATCTTACTTCGACCGGAAAAGTCTCATCAGACTATTACACCAGTGAGGAGATGCTAAATTTCCAAAGGCCCAAGAAAAAGAAATCACTAAGAAAAAAAGATAAGCTGGGCCTTTGAGGCACTTGAAGCAGAAGCCCGGTCTGCAGGGTTGGGTTAAGGGGACCGTGGTTTACGTGCTGATGGAAAAAGACAGGCCCAAAAAGAGGAACACGAAAGATCCGAGGCAGAAAAATGAAACAATGCATTCAAATCTGCACACATGAAGCGTCTAAAGCATTGAGAATGGAGCAAACTCTTACTGTTCCAAAGGAGGTAGAAGAAGAGTTCGTGTTTGGTGATGATGACGATGATCTCATAAATCGTTACAAAGGGCAAGAAAAGTAGCGTTGAAGATGAAAGATGAAACACCATCTGGCCCACAAGCAATTGCTCTACTTGCTTCTTCTACTAGTAAGAATGCAGATGCAGACAATGGAGAGTCAGAAGATAATAAGGTTGTGTTTACCGAGATGGAGGAGTTTGTATGGGGTCTTCAGCTTAATGAAGGTATGCTACTTACATTCTTATTTTAAGCTTTAATGTAGTGTTTGATAATTATAGCAGAGGTGGCATTTTGGGCAGGTCAGACAAGTTTTGGGTTGGGTTTTCCCGATACTTGTATATGAGACTTTCGTACTATTTCTACTACTCAACCGAACGGCCCTAATAGTTTTACGTGCGTATTGTAGCTTCTTTGATACTTTTTTTATTTACTGCTTGCTATTTTATGGTTACAGAAGCTCATAACCCTGATTCTGAAGATGTTTTTATGGAGGAGGATGTAGCACCAGCATCATGTATCTGAAATGGGTCAAAACCTGAGACTAATAGCTAAAAAGGTAAATGGGTCAAACGGGATTTTAAAGATTTTACTTATTACTAATATATTTTGTTAATATTTACTAATGCAGTAACTAATTTTTAATTTATTGAAGAACTGAATAGCAGTGCTTGCTGGTCAACCCAACCCAACCTGTTTTGTAACATTAACGACCCATTTCAACCCAAACTCGTTTTTACCAGTTACACAACCTGCCCAGCATTAACACTTCTGTTCTTATTAATTAGCTAATTGCAGCAAACCATTGCAGGACACAAACATTAGTATCATTAAACAACATCTACAAACATTAGTAATAAGGAAATTTTGTTATATGCTTTTTTACTACTTATACTAATGTTTGTAGATGTTGTTTAATGATACTTATTAAATTTAGATGTTGTATAAGCACGTATTACTGTGTGGTACTGTTTTTGATGCACGTTGTGGTACTGTTATAAGCACTGTGCGGTACAATCATTTGGAGCTGTTATCCTGACACCCCCATAGATAATAAGGTGCTTGAATGCTCTCAGTACTGACATCATTTTTGTCTTTTTCTATAGGTTTGTTGAAAGGGGTAGAATATTTTCAAGACAGGACATTCAAGCAATCCAAGTAGGTCCTGAGGGTCTATTCTTTACTGGTGATGCAGCAGGGATGGTCACTGTATGGAAACCAAATGGTGAACCTGTTAGCAAATCGTGTTGATGGCAAATCCACAATACATTTCTTCTATAAGCTAGTTTTGAATAATAGCACACCCCATTGGGGTTAATTGTAAATGACAAATCATTTGAATGAATGCGATTTTTCTGTATTGAAATTATGCAAAGGGGTTCTTTCATATGATAACACTAGTGTGATGTGTGAAACTGTGAACTGTAAATTGACAATTATTTGAATGAATTCTCTTCAGATTCTTTTTGATAGTTGAAGCTTTGTTTCGTTTTATTCTTTTTTTAGTGTAAAAAATTTCAATGCTTCCTTTGTGTTGCAAAGCTAAGGAAGATTATGAAGAGTTCTCAAATCACAAAGGCACCAGGGTATAGCTTCATTTTAGAAGGAAGTGAAGTTTATAAGTTTATTGTAGATGATAGATCACATCCAAGATCCAATGATATTTATTGGATTTTGGACGATGTTTCTTTAAAGATGAAGAAGCAACATGAAGATTCAACTATTTTTGACACTCTGGATATTTTGTAGCTTTAAAAATGCAACATTTTTACATTATTTTCTAGCCGTAATAGAGAATTGTTTTACAAAAATTTACACACACCATCTAACTTTAGATTAGCTTTAGGCTCCATCAAACAAACTACTAGTTGCACAGCCTATTGACATAGCTAAAAGGGTACTAAGATGCTGCTATACCCCTCCCTTTCTTCGTTGCTTGCCGTTGTGTTGTTCGCCATGGAAACAAAGTAGAAACGACAAAAGGTTTTTTTTTTTTTTTTTTTTTGTTTTTTTTTTTTTTTTTTTTTGCGGTGGACCTTCGGCAAATGTTTATATTTAGCATTTTTTTTTTAAATAAATATACTTTTACACTGTAAATAACACCATATTTTATCTAAAATTTTCACACTTAATCCCTACCAAAAATCTGATATGGGTTGTTCACTTTCACATACCATCTATGAAATCATGGCTTTATTTGATAAACTAATTGCGGAGGATACCGCTCGTCAGCAAGCGTTGATCGACTTAGCCATGCAATTTGACAAGGCATGCGAAGCTAAAGATGATCTAAGACAAGCATACGAGAAATGCAATGACATTCCGCCAGAAAACCGTGCTCAAATAGAGACTTTTTTAAAACGAAGAATCTTCGAAAGATTACGAGATTCATAATGCTCTGTTTAGAAAGGCGAGAAAAATACAAGAAAAAATCAATGTTAAGTTTATTTGGCTACATGAAAAATACAATTAGGATAATTGTATTTTAAATTTCGTATTGTAACTTTTATTTTTAAATAAATGAATGCACTTTTAAACTTTCACAACAGTTTCAAATTTTGAATTTGATAGGCTTCAACGGTTATTTTCCCCTATAAATACCCCTTTACCATTATTCATTTTATCACACAACTTCTTATCAAACTCTCTCAAGTATCATTCATTTTCACACAAACACTATGGTTAACGAACCAAACGAGGTGCAAAATGATATCCTTAGGCGACTACGGACTGAACAAGAAGTGGAGGTCAAGTTGGTTAACAATTTGTTGGCTGGGATGTCTCGTTATATGCTCCAGATGCGTAGCCGTGGTGAAGAGGTAACCATGTTGCATTCTCTACCTCAAGACCAGCCAATTAACAGCTTCGGTAGGAATCAGATTTGCGTATCTCAAACGCCTTGAATGCCGTTAAGGAAGAAGTGATGAAAACCGTAAATGAGAAGCAAGATCTCATCAACTATTATGGAGCAATCTAAAAGCTTGAAGAGAACCATTGGATGATTTGTGTTATGATAGAGGGGGTATTTTTAAGTGGTAGTGTTAAAGTGATGTGGCACCGATGGAGGCCAAATGAAGAGGACTTGCTTGCTGTGATACCTTTCACTCTTATATTTGTAAATTTAAGCACCGACTATAGAATACTCACGACAAGACTATGAGATACAAAGTTCTTTGTTTTACTGCTTTATGCATAATTATTAAATAAGTGTCACAACTTTTGATGGTTATAAATAGGGGTGTTATCGGGTCGGTTTATCGGGTTCGGGTGGTATTCGGTAAGGAATCGGATAATCGGGTTCGGGTGGTATTCGGGTCGGGTGATTCGGGTTATCGGGCAATACTACAAATGTGACTTTTTTTTGAACTGTTACCAAATGTGACGACTTGTCATTTTAAAGCAAACATAAAAAACTATATGGAACCAAACTTACTAGTAACTTACTTATGTTTCTTTTCCTTGTACACAATGATGAGTTGGTCTAGTGGTAGGAACTTGGCTTGGTAACCTTTAGGTCCCAAGTTCGAACCCCACTAGTGTCAACTTTGAGATACTAGGAAGTCCCTCTATGAGGGCTTGGCTTGGGTATACTCAGGTCAAGTCTGAGGGGGCAGGGTTTACTCCTATTAATCGGCGTGCCTTCGGGCGGATTAGTAGGGGGTTTTCCCCCCATCGGGTATTTGGATAAGGCTTTTCCTCTTCGAGGGAGCTCTCTAGCGCGGGCCCAGTTAAGACAACGTAAGCTAGACCTTCCGCTGTTGAATCGCGACACGAAGTTTAATAAGAAATTCACCTTTCAAAAAAAAAAAAACTTACTAGTAACTTACTTATGTTTCTTTTCCTTGTACACCATTTTGTATCTTCTATATATATTGATCTGTTGTATGAGAATTGTACTGCACACAGTTCTTGCAAAATGAAACCGTTGAAACAACATCAAGGCTGTGGAGCTCCAATCTTAATGTATGAGCACTTGCACTTAATTCTGAGAACAAAACAAGCAAATATAGCACCTTAATTCATATTGAGCTAATGATCACATCTTCATATAGCACCTTAATTCATATTATGTTCTAGCAATATTTGGACTAGAATGTATCTACCTTCTGTTCTCACTTCTCACTCATGCATAAGTAAGCCTCCTTTTGTGTCATTTTGAGACTTGTGTCATTTTGAACCAAACATAAAAAACTATATGGAACCAAACTTACTAGTTACTATTGTAGTACTAAATCGCCATTAATTACTACTGTAGTACTAAAAAATGTATGGAACCAACTAAGTAAATCCAAACCCAAACACCCCCTGCTGCATGTTAAGTCTGCAAACCAGACTAAACTAGTTATAAAGTTTGTGTCATTTTGTTTTAGTTACCATCTTTGTTTTAGAACACTTATCAAACACCCATCCAAATCAAACCACATTAAACAACTAAGAAAAACCTAAACTTAACCCAAACACCCCCTGATGTAGGCTGCAAGTCTGCAACAATATTATTTTACCGGGGTAACCCTTTTACCAAAAAAAAAAAAAAAAAGTCTCCAACAATATCCAAACACCCCCTGTTAGTCTGCTATTTCATATTTGCATTACCAAAGGCACCTTGCTGCCAAAACACAACAGTAACATATCACATTAACTTGTAACAAGTAAAAATAAACTATTAAGGATATCACATTAACCATTAATGGATATCAGCCCCTCTAGTTGTAATGAACTTGAAAAAACAAACGTCCCATGCAAATTTCAGCATCTGGTATTGGGCTTTTTAAGTTATCGGTACAAAAAATAAAAATAAATTAAATAATGATTTTCGGGTTTTATCGGGTTGACCCGATAACCTGATAACAAAAATTTTCTAACCCTAACCCATCCCGATAACAATGTCGGGTTATCGGGTTCGGGTGAAACTAACCCGATAAGCTTTTTCAACCCGATTTAACCCAACCCGATAAGGCTTATCGGGTTCGGTTCGGGTCGGGCCAACCCGACCCTACTGACACCCCTAGTTATAAACTTACAAGTGGTAGCTATCTAGACCGTTAAACATATAACAATCCTTGCTAGAACATGATCCATGGTTAAAAGCAAAAATGTTTTTCTTTATAAAGTACATAGTCAGGTGGCCCATCCGACTGCTACACTTTCAAAATATGTAGAGTATATTCTTTTTGAAACTTACCAGAAGTCCTTGCAAGAACATGATCCATCCGCAAAATGATGAAACCTACTATTATCTCTAAGTATAATCTTTCTCCCCTCAACTTTCGAGATCAACTTGATTGCAGAATGGCAATCAACACAAACTCTTATATTTTTCTTCACAATAATCGGTTTCCCAATTGGCAAACGTATTAGTGCATAAGCTATAGCTATCCTCTCGCTATGCCTATGAAGAACCTTTACCTTCATGTCATATTCCAAATCAAGTGGGACTGACTCAGTATCAGGAACATATCCCGCTTCAACTATTTTACGCAAAAGACTATCAAGCTTCAAGTCTATTTCTTTCTTATGTGGGTGACACCAATCTTCAACTCCAAATACATGGACTTTATTATCAACATCCACCCAACTATAACCAGGTAGCTTCTTTACGTTTTCATCCTTCATCGTCTTCCTAACACTTCTTACATCCTCCCATTGTTGTTCTTTTGCATAAATATTGGAAAGTAATACACGAGCTCCACTGTTTTCAGGCTCTAGTTTTTTTAGACTTTCGGCTGCAAGCTCTCCTCTTTTTTGATCACTATATTTTCTACAAGCTGCCAGAAGAGAACACCAAGCATACGCATTTGGCTCAAATGGCATTTTGTTAATAAAGTTTTCAGCTTCTTCAAGCCTCCCAGCTCGTCCCAACAAGTCAACAACACACGAGTAATGTTCTGATCGAGGTGTTATTTTGTAAACTTTTTCCATGGAATCAAAGTAGCTTAATCCTTCCTTCACTAATCCTGAATGGCTGCAAGCATTTAAAAGATTGATAAACGTAACAGTGTTTGGTTTTAACTCTTGAATCAGCATCTTATTAAATACATCTATTGCTTCGTGTCCTAAACCATGGTGAGCAAACACACCCATTAGTGAATTCCATGCATATTCGTTTGCTTTAGATATCTTGTTGAACGCCTGGATTGAATGATCCAGCAAACCACATTTCCCGTACATATCAACAATGACAGATGAAACAAAAGGGTCTTGATTAAGATTGTATTTAAACACTAAGGCATGAAGTTGAACTCCTTGTTCAAGCGAAGCTTGATTAGCACAAGCCTTAATTAAGCTAGAAAAGGTAAACTCATTAGGTTCAATATTTTTCCTCTTCAAGTCAGCAAAAATAGTCAAAGCCTTGTCAATTTGATCAGCTTCGACATACCCATCAATCAATGAAGTATACGAAACAATATTTGTACCTCTAGTAGAGTCGGTTTCAAGCAAACGCGAACCACTATCCATGTCACCTATTTTACAGTACATATCCATAAGTGCATTACCAACAGAAACATTCAATTCAAACCCCAACTTCACCACAAAGGTATGAAGACATCTTCCAACATTATACGTGTTGCCACCTCCACAAGCACAAAGCGCACTACATAGTAAATGTTGGTCAATCGACACATCTTCATTCAACATCTTCCTAAAAGTCATCAACGCTTCCTCATAACAACCATTCTTCGCATATCCATCAAGCATCGAATTCCATGACACCTCATCTTTCACCGGCATCTCCTCAAAAACCATACACGCCTCAACCAACGACCCACACTTCGAATACATATCCGCTAAGTTACTACCCACAAACATCTCATAACTCAACCCAACTTTCAAAGCAAGACAATGCACTTGCCTCCCAACATCCACCATCTTCAAAAACGAGCACGCTTGAACCACACTTGAAAACGCAAACTCGTTAGCACTTTCACCCGAAATCCACAAAGAACAAAACATACTAATCGCTTTCGCATACTCCGAATTCTGTGAAAACGCAGAAATCATAGCAGTCCAAGAAACTAAGTTTCGTTGAGGCATTTCATCGAACACTTTGTGGGCATATTCAATATGGCCACATTTAGAGTACATTGATAAAACGTGATTTGTGACATAAGTGGATGATGGGTATCCCGAAGTGATGAGCTGTGCATGAAGCTGTTTACCGTTATATAACTGTTTTGATTTGGCGTAGGTTTGGAATATGTGTGCTAATGTGTTTGAGTCTTTATGTAAGTGTTTTGTTAAAGTTCGAAATGTCATAACAAATGTTTTTAAGGTGGCTTAAAATTATGAAATCAGTTTATCATATAGAACTAGACTTTCATAGTATCATATCTGCAGGATACACAAAGCTGTTCGCTTTTATTTATGGGTTATATGATGTATCTTTGTATGAAAATCTTCCTTAGTGTTGTTTGTTTTCTATGTCAAACAAATGTTTGAACTAAAGTGATTATGCAAATATCAGTAGTTGACAAAGCCAAGAAAAATTCGGCTGGGGAGAAGCACCGACGAATTCGGCCAGATTGTATTCTTTGGGATAGGCTAAAAAATGTCAAAGCAAGTAACAAAGTACAAGTGTCTCAGTTTTTAATAAAACATGCACGTTTTTTTATTAAAAAATGCGATAGTTGTCAAAAAATTTATGTGGTTTCCTGGTTGGCCCGTCGCCCGGCCTCTTTTATGAAATGAGTTTTTTTTTTAGCTAGATTATTACTTTTGAAAAAAAAAAACGTATTAATGATTGGGAGAATAAAAAAAAACGTGTTGAGAACGTTATATTCGTTGGGGAGAATATTGGGCCTGCTAAGACGATTGAGGTGGATCTTTTAGTTGGGCTGGATGGGAATAACGCAACAACTAATAAACAGGAAGGTTCGTTTGACCCAAATACTAGTAAATCAGTAATTAGAGTTAAAATTAATATATATCTCATATTTGTCATAGATACAAATAACCAATCTTAGCCATCCATTTTTCATCTAAATTAATAAAAAATTATTTTTCACATTTTTTTTTAAAAACAATATATCTTGCTGTTGTTCCCTTAACACGCTTAGAGTTAACTAGAAAGTTAATCTATTTGTGTTTATGACTAATACAATGTATTGATTAATTCTAACAGTTAATGAAACGTAAATATAAAAACACACAAGTATTTTCAACGTTTAAATTCTTATTAGAAATGAATCAAATAATCTATTACCCAAGTGTTTTGCGGAACAAACACTTGGGATTGAATAGACAAGGTATGGTGTCTCCTATCTAAACTTAAGCAATGCTTTAAGTGGTAACAATTCGACCCACTGAGCTATCTTAGGGATACGTTACTCTTTGTAGGAGAAAAAGGGTATTGTGAAAGTCTAAGCTTTAATTGCACAAAATGCCTAACCCACTTTTCTCCATCTGTTTGTTATTTATAGGCAAACAGATCAAGAGTACTGAAGATTAAAACTAGATAAACAAATAGGAAGCGTGTCTGACAACTACAACAGTAGTTGTCATTTCCAAGAATCAATAGGATTGCGCCAAAAAGTCTTCGAGTGTCAGACCTTACACTTCTTCGACTTTTAGCCACTTGAGGGATGGTTTGTCTGACCCCGATAAGACTTGTTCTTATCTTCTTAAAACCTTCCCTCATTATCCCGCCTTTTATTCAGGCTTTAGGTTCTTCAGTCATTTGTCTTCAGACTTCAGTTATTGTTGTTGAGGAGACTTGGGGTTCAGTGAGCTCTTGTCTAACGCTCACTGATCCATTACCTTCTTCTTCGTCTCAAGTAACACTTCAGTGAGTACCGCCTCACTGTGTGGTGAATCTTTCTTCTTAGACTCGTCCTGAGCATCTTGAAGGTAACTCACTGAGTGACTGTTAACTCAGTAACTTAGAATACCTTCGGTTTAATTTACACTTAGCTTAATTTGTATTCAAATCTTGTTTTAACGACTCTTGGGTACTGAAGGACCCAACAATCACCCCCTATTTGGATATAAATTATGCTTAAGTGTTTTTGATCAGTTATGAGTGAGCTAATGACTTCTGCTCATACTGAATGTACTAGAAAGTAAATAAGGACACTGAAATAACAAAACACAGGAACATCATTTTATTAATTTCATTACAAGGGTCCTAACTACTAAATGTACATGATAGATGTGTTGCAGATTCTCAGTCCAGTTTGTATCCAAGGGCTTCAAGCTTGGGTCTCTTGGATTCCAGCTCATGTTGATCAGGATGAAGTTGAATCTTGATTCTCAGGTCTTGGCAGAACCTCACATTTTCAGGACTCTGGATTGGTGAGGCCATCATGAGAAAACCAAGCATGGCTTTAATTCCTGCCCGATCAATATCACTCCATCTTTGGAAGGCTGGATCTCCAAACTCATCAGTGAAGAATATCCCTCTCTCAGGTTGTTCTATGACCTTGTTGTTCACGAATGTAACTCCTTCAAGGAGGGCTCTGTTGCATTCAAGGCCAGGGACTCTGATCTCAGGCTCAGATCCAATTATCTTCCTCTTTCTTCTAGAGGTCTGAGAGGGAGCAGGCTGAGTGACTGGAGCAGGGAGAAGTGAGGGAATACCAAGTTCCTCAAGTGTTGCATTCAGCTTTTCATATCTAACTTTCAAGGACTTCATTAGTTCCCTGACAGCAACATTAGACTTCTTGAATATGATTGGACCCAGTTCATCCAATTCAGTGATCCCAAAGTCAGCGAACCTAAAGGGCTCATGAACTTCAAAGTTCCTCTTATCAGGACCTCTGAAAACAGTGATGACAGCAGGCTTGGTGTTCTGATGAATCTTTACATCAGTAATGGGTTCAGGTCTCAGTCTGCTTGTCATGACCCATTGGTACTTCTCAATTCTCTTTTGTCTTATATCCTCAGTCCTTTTCAGCCTTTCTTCTCTTTTCTTCCTGAAAGCCGAAATTTCAGCATCCTGAGCTTTTACAAAGCTCTCACCACCCTTTCTTCCAGCAAGTTTTTTGTTAGACCCGTTTCCCGGGTACTTGGACCCCACCCTAGATGAAAATGGATTAAGACCTTACGTGATTGGCCAGTCAACGAATGTTGAGTTGTGGTCAAACCTAATAGTCAAAATATGACTAAAATGGTAATGTAAATATGATGTATAACTAAAGGGACCTAAGTTGCCATTGTGGTAAGTATGTTATAAGTTAGTTGTGGCCATATTAGAAGGAATGGAACTTGAGGGGCCATTCTTGCCTTTGACCCAAACTAGTTATATCTAGCTAAGTCTAGAGAAATCCACATATTTCTTGGGTCTTTGGGAAGGCCGGTTCTATAGGAAGAAAAGGGAGGGAAAATGGTTGTCTTGATGGTTTAGAGATGAAGATGATCAAGTCCTAGTGCTTATGGCCACCCTTTTCTATGATCATTTCAAGTAAGTATGTATGTTCTTGATGTTATTGAAGTTATAGATATTGAGTAAAGTGGGTTTTCATCATATGATCAAGATATGATCATATGATGATATGATTTGGAAGATGAGTGTATTTGATGGGTTTTGATAACCCTTGTTATGTTATTTATTGTTATGTTGTTAGGTTTTGATTTATTATAAAAGATGATGGTGATGATGGAAGATTATGATGATGATGATGTTCTTGATGTGTTTAGCTTGGATCAAGGTAAGTAAGATGATGATAGCATATGTTATATGGATTTCTATTATTTTGTGTTATGTTTGTTATGTTGAGAAGATGAGCTTGGGTTAGGCTTATGTGATGCCATGACTATGGTTTGTGTGATGAGATGATGCTATGGAATATGTTGATGTTATGTGCTAGTTGAGATTTGAGTAGTGAGCCATGAAGTAAGTGTTTATGTATATGATGTTTATGTGGATTGAAGTATAATTGTATGTTATTATCGTTTTACTTACTAAGCCTTTGTGCTTACGGTTTAGTTGTCTAACCGTTTTGTAGGTTGGCGTGCTTAAATGGATGATTTGGATATATGGGTTAAGGCTTGGTTATGCGATATGGGTAGATTGGTAAGAATGTAGAGCTTAGGTAGATACCGGGCTCGCGTGTAAGCTTGTACCCCCGTTAGTATTTTATGGGTTGTTAAAGTATAGCCGTATGGTAAAGTGTATGTCAAGAGTTGTATAACGATTTGGTAGTCTTTTGGTATGTCAAAGTGAGTTTGAAGTGTTTATAGTCAAGTATAAAGGGGCGTTTGGTTTATGTATGAAAATACCCATTTTGGGTTGTAAACGGGTCCAGTGCCATTGGACCATGTTTGTTATGTTAATATAATGATGTTGGTCAAGTTTGATGTAAAACGGAAGTTGTATGGGTTGTTTGTAGTGAAAATGGGTCAAAACGGGTTATTTGCATAACCCGTCTATTTTGTAAAGTACCCTTTCGGGAAGTCAAATGATAAATGTTTTTATATGGAAATGAGCCCATTGACATACTAATGAAATCTAAAAAGTTTCGTTAATTGTCGGGTCATAGAAGTCGTTTTTCGGAAAATGGGTAAAAATATGTAAGTGAAGGAAGAATGGGGTATTTTAGATGAAAAAGGGGGTAATTTAGACTAATACCCCTCAGTTTTAAAGTGATGAAAAAATGGTGTATTTTAGATGCAAAAAGGGGTAATTTAGACTAATACCCCTCATTTTTAAAGTAAAGGAAAAATGGTATATTTTAGATGTAAAAAGGGGGTAATTTAGACTAATACCCATCAGTTTAAAAGTGAAGGGAAAAAGTGTGTATTTTAGATGCAAATGGGTGCATTTTATACTAATACCTATGGTATTAGTGTCTGTTTAAAAATCAAGTAACTTTTAATCCGTAAGCCGTCACGGGTCGTGCCACCCGTCGTTTCAAAGGTAATTGAGTCTAGTTTCAGTTAAAAATAGTCTAAAGGTATGAATATTTATAGATTTTTGTCAATGGTCAAAAGAGTAACAGAAGGTCCGTTATAGTCAAAGCGTTTTCGTGTGTAAAGTTTTAAAATTTTGGTCTAAGCGGGCACGAGGTGTAACATTTTTTTTGCTCAAGACCAATCTTCTCAGCCTCTTCTGTGACAACCTGAATGAGGGCAGACTTGTTTTGCCTTTCTTCTTCAGGAGCTTTCTTCAACCCTTCTTCCTTTTCTAAATGAGCCGTAATTTGTTCCTCAGTGAGGTGATACATAACTTCATTTATTTCATAAGAGACCCTGACTGGCTCATCAGGGTTTGGCCTTCTTTCAGAGGAAGCAGGCACCAAGATTGTAGGCTCAGGCTCAGTGGCTGTGAGAATGCCTTTACCTTTGTCTTGGTGAGATGAAGATGGGGTTGTCTCAGGAATCTCCCCCTCAGTGTGAGAAGGAGGTTGTTCAGGTTGTTCTTCAGTGACCTTCTCCCCCTCAACTGTTGCTTGAGTCATGGTGAGAGCAAGAGTTGGAGCGCTCATTGAAGTTGAGGGAGAAGCTTGACCTTTGAAGGCTTGATAAATCTCAGTCATCATTGATTTGATGTCTGAGGTGTCCTACTGAAGAGTTGAGACCTTAGCCTCAAGAGAAGCCTAAGAAGCCTCTATTGCTGTCATCCTTGGCCCAAGATTCCAAGCCAAGGAAGAAGAAGATGTAGCCCAAGATGCCAAGTGTAACTCCATAAGACCCAGGGAAGACTTGATGGAGTCCACTATAGAGCTGAGTCCCTGAAGATTTGAGGATTTCAGCATGTTTATCAGCTCATTCAACTGAGTAGACTGTTGATGGTAGTCCTCAGAAGCCTGAAGAATTTTCTTGTTAAACTCAGGGTCATCTTTCACTGACTCTTGAATAGTTGCAACGCTCTTGTGTATGTTGGTGAGAGCTTCGTTGAACAGTTTAAGATTCTCATCAAGATTTGTCAAGGAGAAGGAGATAGATGACTTGTGCTCATTTACATCATCATGATAGGATTCCACTGATTCCTTCAGGTTGACATAATGAATAGCAGCTTCACATTGTTGGTCAAAAATTTCTTTAGTTAGCCCAGTAAAGAGAGCATTGTTGGCCTTTTGTAGGAACTTGACCAATTGTCTTTCAGTGAGAGGAAGAATGTTGTCATACTTCCTGAGTTCTGGAGGGCAGGATGATTCAGAGTCTGAAGAATGATCAGCCTGAGACTCTGTTTCTTCACCATGTGGAGAATACTGATGCGATTGTTCAGTGGGTTGAGCATCAGTCTCCATATCATCACCAGCCTCATACACTTCTTCCTCACTCTCAATACTGAGCTCTTCATCAGACATAAGAACAGCCTGAAGATCCGCCATCGACTGAATCTGCAACTGGTGACCCGGCTCCTCTTCATAAGAAGACTTGCCTTGATTTTGGCCAGGTCCTGACCCCGCCATAATAACTGATTGGGTTTTATCAGCTTGGCTAGCCATAATAACCGATTGCTCAGCCTGGCTTTTGGGGTCAGTTCCCAAGAGAAGGGATCCGCCTGAGGGGGTTATGGGTTCCGTATCAGCGGGTGGTTTTAATCCCTCTGAGTCTTTGTCCCCCTTAGCCCCTTCAAGTCCTTATAGGTGTTTTTCAGAACTATCACGAGGCACTGTTTGTTATGATTGATGGACCCCCTTCCCATCAGGGTTGTACTGCCCTTTTGGGGATTTAGGGTCCTTGACTCCCTGAGACCCTGAGTGTGATTTCTCAGGGACGTTAACAGGATGTGATTGGGTGTGGGTCCCCTTATCAGTTGAGTAGTACTGCCCAACCGAGGATTCAGGACCCTTTACTCCCTCAGGCTCTGATTGTGATTTATCAGTGCCTTCATCGGGATGTGAGTGGGTAGAGGTTCCTGACTCTACTGACTGGTGTATGTCAGTAGAGCCATGAGGAAACTGGGGTTTGCCCGAGGACACTAAGGATGATTTATCAGTGACCTCCGTTCGCGTTTGTTTTAGGGTCAAGAGGGTCTCAATGATGGGTGTCTCTGAGGGCTTGGCCATTGTTTCCCCTTGTTTAAGGTTGGTTGGGGCAGCAGTCTCAGTGGCGAGTGGTTTAGGTCTAACCACCTTACTGGACGCACCCCCTTTCTTCTTCTTCTCCATCTTTGTAGGAGAAGGAACTGGTGAAGCAGCATTTGCACCCTGATTTATTACCAACATATTGTCGGTCAGGGCGACTGGTTGTACCTCAGTGATGCCACTAGTATAGTTAGCCTTGTGTAGGACGTCAGGTTTTGAACCTTCAACGTCAGGCCTAACATAGTCAGGGCCAAGTAGGTCCTGAAGCACACAGGAAATGAATCTAGGGTAAGACATGTGTCTTTGCCTAGACTTTCCTGAGAGCTTGGCGACGAGGTCACGGAAGATTATTCCTCCGATGTCTATCTTTCTACCCTCCAGGAGACTGAATACCATCAATTGTTGTGATGAATTCAACTGTTCCATGGAGGATTTATTGCCTCCAAAGACCTGAATGACAAAGGTCATCAGAATCCTCCAGACAGGGTGAAACCAAGTTTTGACTATTGGAGCTTTGTCCAATAGAGCTCCTGCGGCCATCTCAGGCCTCTTAGGGTCATGAGGTCCAAGTAAAAGCAGTTCGGCCTTTACCTCTTGGTCAGTGGGGTTGGCCTCAAAACTTTCAGTGAAGTTAAGGTCTGTGGCCTTGATGAAAGTTGAGTAGTCCAAGGAGAGGGTCCTTCTCCCATTCATCACAGTGAATGTGATTATGAACTCTTTGGTGTCCTCAGGGCTAGCTGCCACTGCAGTGCACCAAAATTCCCTCAGGTAGTCATGATATATGACTGAGGGGGTCTTTGTAAATGTCGTAGCAAGGAAGCAGTTTTGTAGATACTTAACCACATTCCTGTAGGCCCAAAACTTTTGGGGGTAGGCAAAATTTCCTACCACGTTGTTTTTGGTAAGGTCTACGCCCTCCATTGTGTATTCCACATTTGGGGCAAGTTTGATAGCATTAGAAGAAGCCATTTTTCGTTTGGTAGGTCTGGGTTGAAAGATGGACTGGGTTTCTAAAAGCTAAGAACACACACACAATATTTGTTTTGAGAGAAAAATGGGCAGTATTTGATCAAGATTTCTAAAAACTCTATGTGTGTTTTCTTTGTTTGGGGTATTTATAGGGAAGTGAGGTGGAGGGTAATATGGGTATTAAGCGGATTTTATTTATCAAAAAGAATTTTTGAAAACCGTTTTGAATAAAACGTTTTGGGATCCGTATTTAATGCCACCACTCCACTTTCCTGAGTTTGACGCAACAGTCGAGGTGAACAGTTGAGTAGTTCTACAAAAGTGTAATTTGCAGAGTTGAGTCATCACATATCTGTTATGTGATTGGAGAGGCATTTAGTGCCAAGTGGGAATGTGGGGGCCCAGAGGTGGAAGCCAGAAAGGCAAAAGAACAAATATTCTTATATTAAATAAGAATTCAGTTACTAACCTCAGACATTTACTAACTAGATACTTAGAGCATTTAAGTTAGTATTGAATTTCTTTTGAGTGCCCTGAATGACTTTTCATTCAGTGAACCTGTTTTTCAGGACTTGGGTTTAGTCACTGATGGTTCTAGAGTTCAGGAATTTGGGTTTAATTCATGAGGTTCAAGGGTTCAGGAACTTGGGTTTAGTTCCTGAAGTCCAAGATTTCAGGAACTTGGGTTTAGTTCCTGAGATTCAGTGATCCTTTTCACTGAAGTACACATTGAGTCAGGCACCTGTGTTTTCAGAATTTACACTTATTTTGGATGGAATCAATCAGTGGACTGATTCTCAATATCCAACATTCCTAGTTCAGCTTTCAGTCTTGTAAAAGTTGGTTCATCCAATGGCTTGGTGAATATATTAGCTAGTTGATATTCAGTAGGAATGAAGTGTAATTCTATATCACCATTCATGATATGGTCCCTGATGAAGTGATATCTAATATCAATGTGTTTTGTTCTCTGATGAAGAACAGGGTTGTTTGAGATGGCAATTGCACTTGTGTTATCACAAAAGATGGGAACCATCTTGTACTGAATTTCATAGTCACTGAGTTGACTTTTCATCCAGAGTACATTTGCACAACAACTTGCTGCTGCAACATATTCAGCTTCAGCTGAGGACATGGCTACTGATTGTTGCTTCTTAGCACTCCAACAGACTAGTTTTCCACCAAGAATTTGGTAGGAGCCTGAGGTGCTTTTTCTGTCCATGTTGCATCCAGCATAGTCAGAGTCTGAGTATCCTTTAAGATCAAGGCCTGAACATTTTGGATAGTATAATCCAAGGTTTGGAGTACCTTTCAGGTACCTGAATATCCTTTTCACAGCAGTGATATAAGATTCTCTTGGGTCAGATTGATATCTGGCACACAAACGGACTGAGAATTGGATATCAGGCCTTGATGCTAATAGATACATCAGTGATCCTATAATTCCTCTAAAAAGAGTTTGATTCACTGATTTTCCAGTAAGATCAGGACCAAGGTTGTTTGGGGGGACCATGGGAGTCTTGACTGAGGCACAGTCACTGAGCTCAAACTTCTTCAGTAGGCTTTTGACATACTTCTCTTGACTGATAGAGGTTCCTTTATCAGTCTGCTTGATTTGCAGACCAAGGAAGTAAGTCAGTTCTCCCATCATGCTCATTTCAAATTTCTTTGCCATAAGTTTTTCAAACTGTTTGCAAAGTTTATAACTTGTTGAGCCAAAGATGATGTCATCAACATACACTTGTACAAGTATGACATCATTATTTGTCTTGTAGATAAACAGTGTGTTGTCTATCTTGCCTCTGACAAATTTATTTTGGATCAGGAAGGCTGAAAGAGTTTCATACCATGCCCTGGGAGCTTGTTTCAGTCCATAAAGGGCTTTGTTAAGCTTGTAGACATAGTCAGGAAACTCATTGCTTTCAAATCCAGGAGGTTGCTGAACATAAACTTCTTCTTTCAGTGAGCCATTTAAGAATGCACTTTTGACATCCATTTGGTACACCTTGAAGTTCATGTATGTAGCAAAAGCAAGGAAGATCCTGATGGCTTCCATCCTTGCTACTGGTGTAAATGTTTCTTCATAGTCAATGCCTTCTTGTTGATTATAGTCTTTAGCTACAAGTCTGGCTTTGTTCTTAATGACTATGCCATTTTCATCCGATTTATTTTGAATACCCATTTCATGCCAATGACTGAAACATCTTCAGGACACTTGACCAAGGTCATTACCTTGTTTCTGTCAAATTGTTCCAATTCATCATTCATGGCCTGAACCCAACTTGGATGATTAAGTGCTTCCTTAACACTTTTGGGTTCAATTGTGGAAATGAATTCCACAAATAGGCATTCATTGGTTGAGGCTGCTCTCAGTAGTGCAGCCATGCTTCTTGTGAGCATGCCTTCAGTAGGCTCGCCAATTATATTGACAAGTTCTATATCCTGAGACCTAGTCCAACTGTCCTGAGGTCTAGGATACTGTTTAGAACTTGAGGCCTGATGGGTAGGATCAGGATCAGACACATGATGATCTTCAGCATGTTGAGTGTCTGAGTGGGTTGACTCATCACTGTGATTGTTTGGTTCCTGAGTATTTTGTTCAGTCTGAATGATTTCATCAGTACTTCTTTGTGCTTCAACAAACTCAGTGATGGTTGGGTAAGGAAGGTTGTGGGGAATGATGTAATAGGAGATGTCAGCATTTGCTTGGTACTGAGTGGAAGGATCATTTTCAGGATGATGTTCATCAGGAGGATATCTTGATGATTCATCAATACCTATCTCTTCCACTGAGTTGTTAGAGACACTAATTGCATCAGTGCTCTCATCAAAGGTAACATGAAATGTTTCCTCAGTATGCTGTCTCCTAGTGTTGAACACCCTGAAGGCCTTTGAGACAAGGGAGTATCCAAGGAAGTATCCATCATCAGCTTTGGCATCAAATTTTCCTAAGTGATCCTTGTGATTATGAATAAACACAGGACACCCAAAGACATGAAAGTAGCTGATGTCAGGGATCCTTCCCTTGAATAACTCATAAGGAGTTTTGCTATGTCTCTTAACAATGATGGATCTGTTTTGTGTGTAACATGTAGTCTTTACTGCTTCAGTCCAGAAGTGTTTGGAAAAGACTGATCCATTTAGCATTGTCCTAGCTGCTTCAATGAGGGTTCTATTCTTCCTTTCAGCCACACCATTTTGTTCAGGTGTGTAAGGTGAGGAAAATTTTTGGGAAATTCCTTTCTCATCACAGAAACATTCAAGTTCATAATTTTTGAACTCTATTCCATTGTCAGTTCTAATCTGTTTGACTTTGATGTCATTTTGATTTTCAATATTCTTGACAAATGACATAATTGTTTCAGCTGCCTGACTCTTTTTGATCAGGAAGTATACCCAAGTGTATCTTGAGTACTCATCCACAATGACCAGAGTATACTTCTCATGGTTAATGGATCTAGGACTGATTGGTCCAAATAGATCCATATGGAGAAGATGTAGGCAGTTCCTGATGGAAAAGTTGGTTTTGGTTTTAAAGGATGCTCTGTGATGTTTACCTTTTTCACAAGCTGAGCATGGTTTATCCTTTGAAAACACAAGAGATGGTAAGCCAAGGACCTTGTTTTGTTTCACAAGGTTGTTTATGTTTTTGAAGTTCAGGTGGGAGAGTCTCTTATGCCAAAGCCAGTTGAGAGTATCAGTGGCCTTGGTAAAGAGACAAGTTCCATTCTGAGTCAGACTGGACATGTCCAACACATAAACATCATGTCTTCTTGGTGCAATAAGGACAACTTCCTTATTAGCATTGAAGATGATTCCTTGTTTATCATCAAACTGAACTATATATTTAGCATCACATAGTTGACTGACATTGATCAAATTGTATTTAAGACCATTTACATAAGCTATCCTAGTAAAGACTATACCATTGCAGTTTACTGAACCATAACCTTCAGTGAGACATGATGAGTTATCAGCAAATATCACTTTGGGTCCTGATTCATCAACATACTTGTGCAGATACTCCTTCACACCAGTCATGCTCCTTGAACATCCACTATCTAGATGCCAAACAGGATCCCTGGCATGTTTCTGCACAAATAGTAAACTGGGTTAGTTCTTTCTAGGACTCCACTTCTTGGAGGGTTTAGCTTTGGGGGTCTTTTTAACATTTACAATTGATTTATGGTCAGTGGAGGAGTGGACTGAGCTACCACAAATTATGCATTTGATTGCAGATGTAGACTCAGTAGACTGAGAGGCTGACTTTGTCATACCTCTTCTTGCCTGAATGACCTTATCACGTCCTAAGGTGTCACGAGTGGGACCTCCACTATTTTCACAACAATTGTCAATTTGACAATCCTTAGGATGGTGGTCATTGAACCCACAGTAGGGGCAAGGTGTAAAAAGCTTGGCCTTTTGTTTCTGTTTCTGTTTAGAATCAGAAGGGTAGTTTAAAGAATGAGCTTTAAGGCTTGCCATCTTTGATGTGACTGAGTGTGTTTTGTGATCAGAGGTCCTGTGATCATCCTTTTTGCAAATCATGCAGTAAAGGATTCTATAGCAATCATTAGTGAAATGATTGGTATAGTTACACAACTCACATCTTTTCAGTTGTTTTGAGGGTTTGGGTTTGGTGGTTGAGGAAGCTGGTTTTTGTTCCTTCTTGGATTGAGAAGGTTTCTCAGAAGATGCAATCTTCTCACCCAGCTTCCTGACCATTTCAGCCAACTGATCAAATTTTGAGTCAGGGCTTTGGGTTATTACTTCAGAAGGGACTGAAGTTGATGAGTCATCAGTACTTACTGAGACTTCAAGGGTTGGTTTTTTCAGGATTGTTTTTCCCATTCCTGACCTCTCCTTTGGAGAGTGTTAGGAGTAGACCATTTGTGGGAGGCCTAAGTTTGGTGCAGTACCCTGAAGGGTATTCAGTGGAGGGAGTGGTGGATATGAATCTGATTCAGGCTCACATACTAACTCAGTACTACTGAGTTGGTCAGAGAGTCCAAGCATATTTTTCAAGGCCTGACTTTCAGGAAGCAAGATCTTTCCAGTCTCAAAGTTTGGTAACTTACTGACTGGGTTGTCCCTGACAATCCAGTCATTTGACTTGGGAAGCATTTATTGCTCAAATAATATGCCAGCTGGAACAAAGGTCAATTCACTGGGACTTACATTGGGGTTAACCATGAGATGGTCAATTCTTATTGTTTTCCTAGGGATTAAACCCACAGTATCAAAGACGTTGGGGTTCTTTTTGGTCCAGCCTTGGATGACAGCCTTTTCTTTGTTAAGTTCAGTTTGTAGGGCTTGGTTTTGTTTCAAAATTTCAGTGTTCTGAATTTGTAGAGTAATTGTTTCTAATTTGGCTTGCTTCAGTACAAGCAATTCATCTCTACATTTATTCAATTCTGACACTATGTTGTTATATTTTGAAAACAGGTTAAGCCTTTGTTCCTCAACAAATTTAAGATCTACACAAATATAATTCATGTAAGACTGCCAATCAGAATCATCATCCATAGAAAGTAAAGTGTTTACCTTCTTCATGGTGATGTTTACCCACTCTCCATTCTTTGCATGGCTTTTCCCAACAGCCACCTGATCACCTTCAGAGAGTGCCATCAGTGCACTCACTCTAATGTCCTCATCTGAGGAGACCTCTTTTTCATCCCAGTCATAAGCTTCAGCTACTAAAACCTTGTTCTTTGCCTGAACAGGTTTGGATGTTTGAGCAGCCTGAGACATAGAGGGATTAGTTTCAAGAATTGCAAGCTTAGCCTTAGCTTTCCTATATTTTGCTTCAAAGTCTTTTTGACCCTTGTTTTGAAATTGTTGGGTCGACTGAAACATTCTAGGTTGAAACTTGCTAGTTCCTGAGGAACTATTTCCTGAAAATTTTTAAGAGGGTTCTGAGATGGTTTTAGAATAACAGTCCCTAGCAAAATGACCCTTTTTACCACAATTAAAACATTCAGTGGTTTCATTTGCTTTTCCTTTTGAAAAGTTGGACTGGTTTCTTTTGATGAAACGTTTTGAACTAGCAAGGAGTGCCCTCTCTTGGAATTCCAAGTTTAAATCTTTTAGGTACTCATCACTAGTCCTTTCATTAATCTCATCCTTAGAATCCTCTTGGAAATCCTGCACAACACCATTAGTATAAAAGGCAGTTGATATGGGTATTGAGGTCAAGGCCTTTTTGGACTCAAGAGCTTTTGAGTCAGGCTATCTCCTTGAGATTAAGTTGTCTTCATAGACAAACTTCCCATAGATCTCAGGGAGCTCAAGAGTCTGAATGTGATTAGCATTCCTCAGGCCTTGTGAGAAGTTTAGCCACTTCTCAGGGAGACTGTTGACAAAGCCAACATTTGTCTCATGCTTAGACAACACTACACCATCATTTGATAGTTCGTTTATCAAAGTCTTGTATCTGGTATAAGTCTGTGAGAGACTTTCAGAGTCTTTTGCCCTGAAAGTATTATACTCAAGTTTCAGGTCCATGACCCTGTTTTCCTTGGTATCTGAGGGACCCTCAAAGCTATTGACCAAGTCATCCCAAGTTTGCTTGGCTGTTGAACAGTTGATGACTGATTCCATTATATCGTCAGGAAGACATGATATAATGATGCTTTTCAGGCGTTGGTCTTGATTGACCGTCCTCCTCTCATCAATGGTCCATTGAGCCTCAGGTTTGTTTAGCCCTTCAGCAGTCTTTGGGACATAAGGACCATCTTTGACACAAGAGATGTAGTATGGTTCCATACCAGTCAAGTAGCAAAGCATTCGCTTTTTCCACTTGCTAAATTTACCAGCTTTAAGTCGTGGGGCAACAGCTGAAAAGCTTCCACCCTTTTTGTCGACTAGTTGGGGCACATTTGCATCAGTCATAGTAGGATCTTGGTTTTAAAAACCTTGAGCACTCTTGGTTAATTTAGAAAAAAATTATAAACCAGAGGCTCTGATACCACTTGTTGTTCCCTTAACACGCTTAGAGTTAACTAGAAAGTTAATCTATTTGTGTTTATGACTAATACAATGTATTGATTAATTCTAACAGTTAATGAAACGTAAATATAAAAACACACAAGTATTTTCAACGTTTAAATTCTTATTAGAAATGAATCAAAGAATCTATTACCCAAGTGTTTTGCGGAACAAACACTTGGGATTGAATAGACAAGGTATGGTGTCTCCTATCTAAACTTAAGCAATGCTTTAAGTGGTAACAATTCGACCCACTGAGCTATCTCAGGGATACGTTACTCTTTGTAGGAGAAAAGGGGTATTGTGAAAGTCTAAGCTTTAATTGCAAAAAATACCTAACCCACTTTTCTCCATCTGTTTGCTATTTATAGGCAAACAGATCAAGATTACTGAAGATTAAAACTAGATAAACAAATAGGAAGCTTGTCTGACAACTACAACAGTAGTTGTCATTTCCAAGAACCAATAGGATTGCGCCAAAAAGTCTTCGAGTGTCAGACCTTACACTTCTTCGACTTTTAGCCACTTGAGGGATGGTTTGTCTGACCCCGATAAGACTGTTCTTATCTTCTTAAAACCTTCCCTCATTATCCCGCCTTTTATTCAGGCTTTAGGTTCTTCAGTCATTTGTCTTCAGACTTCAGTTATTGTTGTTGAGGAGACTTGGGGTTTAGTGAGCTCTTGTCTAATGCTCACTGATCCATTACCTTCTTCTTCATCTCAAGTAACACTTTAGTGAGTACCGCCTCACTGTGTGGTGAATCTTTCTTCTTAGACTCGTCCTGAGCATCTTGAAGGTAACTCACTGAGTGACTGTTCACTCAGTGACTTAGAATGTTTTTGGTTTAATTTACACTTAGCTTAATTTGTATTCAAATATTGTTTTAACGACTCTTGGGTACTGAAGGACCCAACAATTGCAAACGGTAAATCTCCAAGCTATAAAAAATACACCATCGTGACGAGAATTAAATTGTCTATTTATAGATATGCAATTCTTTATACTTTCGACGAACTTTCTTTTTTCAAAATTTTCGCCCAGAAAAATCACATGTGATTGGTAAAAATGTAAAATCACATGTGATTTGGCAAAATCCCATGTGATTTGTAAAAATCAAATCACATGTGATTTTTACAATTCATATATGATTTTTACTAATCACGTGTGATTTTTCTGGGCGGAAATTTTGAAAAAAAAAAAGTTCGTCGAAAGTATATAGAAATGCATATTTATAGAAAGATAATTTAATTCTCGTCGCGATGGTATAATTTTTTTCGCGTAACGATTTAACGGTTTGTGAGATATTTGATTTTTGAATAAAGGGTGAAAGTTTTTTTTTTTTTAATGAATGAACAAGATTTTTAAATTAAGAATAAAGGGTGAAAGTTTTTTGAATAAAGGGTGAAAGTTTTTTTTTTTTTAATGAATGAACAAGATTGTTTCATTGGATCTGTGACAAATATGAGATCTATATTAATCTTTTGCCTCAGTAATTATGGGACGAGAGTGGATTTTGGCACAGGTAAGAATGGTGAAAAGGAATTACTCCAAGCAGGGCGGAGCTAGTAGGGGGATTAGTGGGTGCCGAGTCACCCCTAATGTCACACCCTAAAATTTGGAATGCATCTTTATTTGTCCATTTGAATTTAACCTAAGTTTAATAATAAGTAAATAACATTAAAACTATATGATATAAATATGTACACATTATTAATTATATCCTATGGTAAACTTATGATAAATAACTAATTAAGACTTTCCTATTTTATCCTAGCCTAATACTACAAGCGACACATCTTTGTATTTCTTTAAATCTTACACGTTTCTTTTTATGATTGGAACCGAAATTTGTGATGACATCAAAGCTATATTTAGTAGAGGTACTATATTATTTAGTAGTGTTACTATTTTTCTTAATAAAAGAATACACAAAACATACGACACACCCTTTCTTGACATCCCTTCATACGTTTTCCATTTGCTTTCCAAGTTTGAGAGAAACGATTTCACCTACTGTATATCTTTTAGTTGGCTCGTTAGTTTTGAGTAGATAAGAGCAAATGTGTATATTCCCTGCTTTATAAAAGATACACTCAAATCCTTGCCTAACCAAATGCTCCATACGATTTCACTTATGCAAGCCATATATACACATTTTCTTTTTGGTTTAGATAAGACCTTATGTAATCTGATTGTATCTCATCCAAATGTTAGAAGATATGCAAGATATTTCTTTCCTTAACACAACATACAACATTCCCTTCTCATTCACACGCTTTTATAAACATATAACATATTCGGCTCTTGCTTTTCCATCTATACGAATCAAAACAGAAAACCAAATTCTAAAAACAGTTTCTCCATACCGAAACCTAAGCAGGTTCTAAACTAAAATTCACTCAACAATAAAACAAGTTCCACATATTTTTCTCTGCACGAAACAAGAGTTGAAGGATCAGTATGGGCTGTGATCGCGTCTAAGGGTTTGCACGTGCTTTGGTTTTCAAGTTTTGTAGCAGCTCTTGGGGGTATTCGTGTGTGGCTGGACCTGAGTACAATTGTCCCTTTCCTCTTCGATTCATCTTGGTTCTAACCTAAGGTACTACTCTACATGAGTCACAACTATCACATCTCGTTATTGGTTCATGCAACCATTCGAATACATTTATATAAAATATTAGCGTATGAGTTTCTGTCAACAATAGAGTCGAGTATTGTTTTCATTCTATTTCAATCGACCCTTAATGCAACTTTGAAACTATTGTCTTAAGATGAGACCATGCACAATTATATATCATACGAGATGTAATAAGCTAATTGATAATTATTTTAATGAGGGAAGAATAGGCTGAAGTTTTTTTTTTTAAAACATGTTACATATATATATATATATATATATATATATATATATATATATATATATATATATATATATATATATATATATATATATATATATATATATATATATATAAAGACTATCGTACAAATTCCTGTTATGAAAAGGAAGGGTATATTAGTTTAACGATTTATGTAAACTGAATTAGATAAGTTACAAACGTATACATTATCGAGGTTAGAGTGTTGGTGTGAGTTTGTACGTATGAAGGTGTTGACGATTGCATGCATGGTGAACTAGATGAGATCATGTCTTGTCTGTTTGGCGTTGAGGTTGTTTTGGTGTCGATGTATGTCGAAAATCTGTATTTTTGCATGCATTAAGGTTGGGTTAAAATATTTGTTCGTGGTTACGTATATAGGGATGAGTCTTGGTAGTTATCTATTCATATACGTGTGATAGTAGTACCATGCATGGATCGATCATATCTGCTCTATTATTGGCGTTCGTGTTCGTGTGTCAAGTGTTCAAAATATTTGTCAAATGCAATTTAAGTTATAATGAACCAGATGAGAAGTGGACCAAAAGAATTGTTTAGCATATTATTAATGAGATACAAGCTATGCACGTAATCTAAAACAAACTTATATTAAACAAAATCGAGGCTAAAGGATTTGATTCATACGTGGTAGGGTTGAGTTTCGTAGTTTTGGTTTCGAAAACGCGTTTGGGGAGGGTACTTATTGTCGGGCTAGGGTTCGTACTTTTGTTTCAAGAATTGGTTTTATTTCTAATTGGTTCAATCATTATTCCTAATTCGATATAACATTATTGATTCGAGATACTTATAAAAAAAATCCTATGTTTTGAATGTCTAAGATAAACCTAATTTCACATGTGAAACCTTAAACACATTAATAAGTAACAATGAGTGTAAAATCAGTTATGACATTAATGGACACCTAAATGATAAATTGCTATTAATTAATGTAGATTCGTTGAAGAATGAGTGACTTGTGTTATTCCCAGTATTCATTCATTTGCGTTAAGGTACATATATTCCACCCTTTTTCAGTAAGGGTATCTCATGACTTTTGATTCCTTAATATTTGCTATTCTTAGTTATGATTCATTTGATATTCGTTTGGTTATTGTGTTTGATATGGTTTGATTCATCCGTTCTCTCTTGTGACTTCAATATCCTTATTAGAATCCTTTGATACTTTGTAACCCATTTAATATTATAACTTTGTGTGAAAACCTTTCTTAAATATATCATGATAATGTTTTGAGAAAAACTGCTTTAAAATGATTGCTATGAAACCGAGGCGATACCACTTTTATATGAAAGTTTAATGACTTTTATGAAAACTGCTTTTAAAAGAATACGTTTATGAAAAAGTGTTTAAATGATTTTCATAATTACTTAACCTATTTGTACTCTATCTATTCCTTATAGATTTCTCATGATTCATTGATTTCCTGATATTTGTTATTTGATATGCTTTGATCCATATTTGTTCAGTATTCGTTTGATTATTCGTTTCATGCTATATTCCTGCGGCAGGTTTTAAGAGGGAAGCTTGGTTTTGAGTGAAGTGTGCTTAGGAGCTCTTAGTAGACTGCACTGTTGATAGCTCCCCATGGATTAGAGTGGACTTAGAGTTTTCATTTTGACTTAGTTTGTATCTTAGTTTTGGAAGTTGTTATGTTCTGATTGATTACATTGTTATTATCCCTTAGAATACTTTTGTAACCAATGTATTATTAAAGTCTTCCGTTTGCGTATGTTCTGTTTGACGCCATAAATGTGACATTTGACCCGTTCTTGGATAGAGGTGTTACAATTATGGTATCAGAGCAAAGGCTTCAACTTGTAGTACATAAAATCATGACCTGTGAATATTAGGCCCTTAGGTTTGCACTATAGGAGCTTATGAAACAACCTTTCAGAATTTGCCTTAGGATTTCCACTCTGGGAGAACTTAAGATATGACCGGTGAGGATTGGGTAGACTATGTGATAAGACATTTGTTAGGTATATTGCTTCCGCATCACTCTGATTCGTACCCCTACCTTTTTAGTTAAGCCCTTTAAGATCATTCTTTCCGGAGATTTAGGAAACCTATCATTTTGCACAGCTTAAGTTTAGTGACCAAGTAAAAATATTATGGTTATACCTTACACTATATGAGTTTTATTTTCTAATTCCGACCTTAAACTCTGATTCGTTTGTTAATCATTTAGATGCCTCTTCGACCATTCTGAAGATTCTTATGACCATGAGGTGTCTGACACAGCCGGTGATTTCCTTTGCTTTTGTTAAGCATATTAAGGTCCCCTCTACACTATTAAGTTATGCCTTAACCCTTTCCATTCCTATGAGAAATCTGGTGGTGAGTAATCATGGGTATAGGAAATTGTCCATTTCGTTCTGACAATATGATTTGTTCTGCTAAATTGTTTCCTTTTGAAGTGTACAATTTCGATGTTATTCTGATATGGATCGGTGGACTGAGCATCAAGATGCCAACTACTTTCATACTACGTCCCACCCTTGGCGTTTTGATCCATCCTGAATTCCTTACCATGATTTCCGACTGATTAACCGTTGTTATCATTACTACCCTGAAAACTCGTACATTATTCTTCGCGGTTGTGAAGGTTTTTCTAGCACCTATTTAATACACCGTTGGATGGATCTTCCCTTGAGAGTCATTTTGCAATCTGAATTTTCTCGATGTAATTCCTGAACGAACCACCAAGATTTCCACCGGAATGTGAAGTTGATATGACATGGTACTAAGAGATTGTTTAGTCACGACTCGAGGAGAAATATGATATCAATAAAGGCATGATTATATGATGCGAGTATTCTGAATCCAGATCAACGTGATAATATAAACATCATATAACTTGAATTTATTGGGAGCATAAGATATCTTGATAAGTGCCGGAACAGTAAGGTCTGATGAGACATAACTCTATCTGTATGGAATGACGTTTTTCCTGAATCTGAAACTCCATATTGAATGACACCATTTAGATGGGAAGAACAGAAGGAACAACTTGTAAGTGGTTTTAATTGTCTGAGTACACCTCCGTGGACTACCCCAGTTTTATTCGTAAAGAGGAAGGATAGTAGTAGGAGATTATGTATTGACTTCTGGAAGCTGAACCATATTGCTGTTAGAAACCGTTGTCCACTACCTCGAATCTACGATGTATCTGATCAATTTTAGGACGCAAAGTTTTGCTTTAGATGGATTTATGGCTTGAAGATATTCCTAGAACTGTCTTTCATATTTGTTACGGCCACTACGAGTGTTAGTGATGCCAACAGTATTGGCTAATGCTCTAACTGTTTATGGACTTGATGAATCGTGTCTTTCGTGAGTACTGGAAAAAATTTGTCATAGTATGACATCTTGGTGTATTCAGAGACGAATGAGAAAGATGAGGATCATCTTCGTATTGTGTTGGAAATGTTGCGTTAGAAGAAGCTTTAACCAAAATTCTCGAAGGGTGATATTGTGGTTGGGACAAGAGACGTTCTTAGCAGATGGTATCATTTTGGATCCTGCGAAGATTGGGATTATCACTAAATGGTCAAGACCAACGATAGTTACTGGGGTTAGAACCTTTGAGTCTTGCAGAAGGATTGTGGAAGATGTTCACAACTGGTGTTATCATTGATGAAGCGTATAAAGAGAGAGGAGAAGTTTAGTTGGGATGAGGAACGAGAACTGAGTTTGAAGATCTGAAACATGAATTACCTTCTAGGTGGGTACCAATTTTGGGAATGATTTCAAGAAGAGACTTGGTTATACACTTGTGCAGCACGGGGAAGATATCGCTTATGCATCAAGACAACTAGAACCGTAGGAGGTAGAATATCCAACACATAACTTGGAGTTGGCAGCAGTGATCGTGTCAAAGATTCGCGTTTTACTTCACAGTTCCAAGGAGAACTACAGAAGGCTTGAGGAATCAGACTCAAGTTAAGATTTCTTTTCACCCTCAGATAAATGGACAGAAGGAATGAACTATTCGGACTTTAAAGGATATGTTAGGATCCTGTACTTTGGTAGGGATGGAAGTATAGAACATCTTTTGTTGGAAGGGGGTTAGATAGCTGCTTATTGAAGATCCGAAGTTAATTATAGTGATTAAAAGAATAATTACCGTGGTAGAGGAACTTTGGAATTTTAGACCGGGGGTTGTGTGTTCTTGGGGATCTCCGTACAGAAGGGTTAGACGTTCTGACATAATATAGAGATTTATTCAGTGATTCGTTAGTCCTTAAGTTCGTTCTTATCATTACGGGTATTCTACCCTTATCCTTATGCATTTTATACGTTCGATAATTCGATAATTACTTCGTTGATCGTTTGTACGTTTCCTTGATTCATCCGAATTTTAGAATAGGATTGTGAAAATTCCTACCGTTTAGCATTGCTTTCGTATTTATCTCATGTTCATATCATGCTTCAGTTCATGTATCTCATTTGAGATGTCTCAGTTATCATCCGTCGCATGTGGTTTCAAATCCGTTGGATTAGATTTGTTATGATTCGTTCTGTTGAGAGAGCCTGAGGCTATTTTGGACCGTCAGGATCGAGTCATGAGAAACAACATTTCCGTTTGTTAAAATCGTTTTCATTTTCTTTTGTAATCTGGTACGTTTCCGTTTAATCGCTCTTTTCAATTTCGAGCCTGAAATTTTCTTTTTAGAGGGGAAGAATTGTAATACCCTAAAATTTGGAATGCATCTTTATTTATCCATTTGAATTTAACCTAAGTTTAATAATAAGTAAATGACAATAAAAACTATATGATATAAATATGTACACATTATTAATTATATCCTATGGTAACTTAAGATAAATAACTAAAGACTTTCTTATTTTATCCTAGCCTAATACTACAAGCGATAGACCTTTGTATTTCTTTAAATCCTACACGTTTCTTGTTATGATTGGAACCGAAATTTGTGATGACATCAAAGCTATATTTAGTAGAGGTAATATATTATTTATTAGGGTTACTATATTATTTAGTAGTGTTACTATTTTTCTTAATAAAAAAAAACACAAAACATACGACACACCCTTTCTTGACATCCCTTCACACGTTTTCCATTTGCTTTCCAAGTTTGAGAGAAACGATTTCACCTACTGTATATCTTTTTGTAATTGGCTCGTCAGTTTTGAGTAGATAAGAGCAAATGTGTATATTCCCTACTTTATGAAAGATACACTCAAATCCTTGCCTAACCAAATGCTCCATACGATTTCACTTAATTATGCAAGCTATATATACACGTTTTCTTTTTGGTTTAGATAAGACCTTATGTAATATGATTGTATCTCATCCAAATGTTAGAAGATACGCAAGATATTTCTTTCCTTAACACAACATACAACATTCCCTTCTCATTAATATGCTTTTATAAACATATAACATATTCGGCTCTTACTTTTCCATCTATACGAATCAAAACAGAAAACCAAATTCTAAAAACAGTTTCTCCATACCGAAACCTAAGCAGGTTCTAAACTAAAATTCTCTCAGCAATAAACAAGTTCCACATATTTTTCTCTACACGAAACAAGAGTTGAAGGATCAGTATGGGCT